>JAOEGS010021631.1:0-17865 GCA_025447755.1 Corythornis vintsioides | reverse complement strand
TCCCTAGAGGTCCCTTCCCACCCCTGTGATTCTGGGATTATGTGTCTCTTGGGCAGTAGAAGTGAGGAAAGACCCCCCCGCCCCCCCCCCCCTGCACGCTGGTAACATGCAAATCTGTAGAAGTTACTTATCCTGAGCATCAGGAAGTATCCCACTAATGAGTTAAGAAAACATTAAAGGTCTTTCCTATTTGGACTATTCTCTGATGCTGGAGAATGGAGCATTAATGGTCCTAATGTTTTCAATCCAGGAACATTAAATGTAACCTTTCTTAATCTCGATCAACTCCAGTTTTCTACTGAGACTTGTTTGCTATTTTTTGCCTCATTTAATTAAGTTACTTTGGATAAATGCATCAATATTTCTGTTTCCTAATCAATCTTAAAGCAGTTAGAGTCACGTCAGGCTTGCCATGCATCCTTGGTAATGCCAGGCTTTGCAAAGGAGGAAAAAAACATTAAGAGAGATGGTCATTAAAATATTGAGTAAACTTGTTTCTATTAAAGCTGTAATTGAATTTTTAAAGCCATAGCCTATTTTAAACACCGAACTTTAGTTTATGGTTTGATAATTCATTTCACTTTTATTTTATAGGTTTTATTTTATAGCTATTAAATAGCTATGGGCTATCACTTGTTCCTTTTCCTTCCAGATTGTGAAATAGGGCATTTATATGGAGGATTAGAAAAAAATAATCATAATGCCAAAATAGATGTGATATCAATCAGCTGCCAGATAAATGTACTGTATCAAGTGCTTGTTGAGATTCCAGAGTATATTTTTTCTGCTCTGCTCCACTGGGAGTGCATTCAAGTCTTTGCAAAGTTGAGAATAGAAAACTTTAATAGGTTGTAATAACCATCAGAGCAGAGAAAACTCATTGTTGGTCCTAGTAAGCCTCAAAATCATGAAGGTTTCCTTGTGTGCTTAATGTTAGGTCAAGAGTCCAGAATCAGATGCTGTCCTGAGTTAAGGGGAGGATGTGTAGCCACAGCCAGGAGACCTTTTGGTTACATCCATAGGGGCAGCATCTACAGTTCTCTATTTCATTACCTAAAGTGACTTTTCGTTTGAGGATATGAACTGTGTGCTTAGAATTTGAGCCTTTCAGCATGAATTCTCCACAACATGAGATGAAGCAGTTGTTGATTTTTGTTTTGTTTTGTTTTTTGGTACATTCCAGGTAAAATTTAACCCCTTGTCCCCTGGCAAACGGTGCTCTGTAGCTTTGAAATAGCTCAAACTGAAGTAAAAGTGGTGGGTTTCGTTTATTTTTTTAAAATTTGTTTTTATTTTTGAATTTTTATTTGCTTGTTTCATTGTAGGGTTTTTTTGGTTGGTTTTCTGATGGTTGGTTGTAGGTATTTTTTTGTTGGTTCAAAAAAAAAGAAAGAAAAAAAGTAGATTACACAGTCTTTGCTCCCTTTTGCACCCTGGGGTGATCATTTCCAATAATAAAGTGAGTATAATGTGATGTACCCTGTCAAAGTTAAGGAATATCTTCTTGATCATGCATCCGTAGGTAGAATATTAAGTTGTGGGAACAGAATATACAGCCAAATTAACCTCGTGGTTACATGTAAAATGTATGGCTTTTTAACCAAACTATCATGTCCTGAGTGCTTCTAATACAAAATAGCCTGTTTATAGACACTACTTCAAACTGACACTGACAAATGATCTACATACTGCAGAGGCTCTGAGCAGTACAAAGACAGGAGGATTTTACTCCTCATTGCTCTGCCTTGTAGGTACTCTAGATAATTTTTCAGTAACTCTGTCCTGCAAGGAGAGACATGGTGGTTTTTTTCCACTCTTCCAGTCACTGCCTCTGTAGGTTGGTGAATGTCTGGGGATAGGCTTAGACTGAAGGATGGAATAAAAGCTTAAAAAGGGTTGCAAAGGTATTTTGGCACAGAGGTCACTAATAACACAGAGGAAGCAGAAGCCAGTAAGATTAAGAATGCTCCATATTTCCACTGAACAAGTGAGAGGCTGCATGACTTTAATCTTCCAAGAGGGCAGAAAAGAGGTTACTTGGTGTCTGCACTAGAAAGTGGTGAGGGTGTTACAAGAAGAGGATGAAGGGCAACTGTGAAGTAAATTTGAGAGGATGATAGGATGGTGTTGGGATGGGGAAAACAGACTCTAACCCTGAAGCCACAAAAGCCTCGTCCAAGCTGACAAAGAGCTTCTGAATGTAGCAGTATGCTTTGGCTATTTACCTTCCTACTGGCAGCATAATCTTGGAGGTTCCAGTAAAGATTAAAGTCCAGGCTTTATAATGGGTTTTCTAGTAACTTATGAGCTGTGTATGCCTTTGTATATCCTGACTTCAAGCAGAAAAACCTCCCATTGCTGTTTAATGTCTTGTCCATCGCAGGTTGAGTTCTCCATTACCTGTGTGCTGTCTTCATAAAACTTGATGAGCTGGCAAATAAGCTGAATAATTGCTGCTATATCACACTATATACTGGTGTAAGTGAAACAGTAATGCCATCCCATGTGGTTGTGGAGGGGATGTGTCCTTTGGCAGCTGTGTGTAACCAACAGTAGCTACAAGACTGTTAGAGGACTTGTGTCTCTTTGTCAATCCTCAGATGAGATGTTCTTGAAGTCCCATGAAGCCATCCAAGTACATGCTCTTTCCAGGAAGTCTTCTCCAGCACTTTTCTATCCTGATAACAAACACAAAAACTCTTCCTTAATGTTTAAACTTTTTTCACTGTAAATTGAGCCCATTACCTTTTGTCCTTTCCATTCTGCTTGTGCAAAGCTGAGTTCCCTATCCCTTCATGAAAACTTTTGGCAGATAATGAATGTTATGACATGTTCCCTCAGCTTTTTTTTAACACATACATTTAGATAACATCTATTAGCCTATGACTAATCTTATGATTTCTGTTAGAGCTTCATCTTTCCAGTAATGTGATGTCCAAAAGGGTCATGTTCCACCTAAGACTTGGCCCACATGGGATAGAGCAGCGAGGTTGCTGCATGATTTATAAGCTTTCTTCCTATGATAGTTGTCTATTCCATGACAGCATGAAATTGGTGACTTATGTTTGGTTTAAAATCCATGCTGTTCCCCAGATTCTGTTCTGCAGGGTTGTGATGTAACCAGTTAGGGGTTTTTTTTCTGTGGCTTTTTATTGTTTGGGTTTTTTTTGTTTGGTTTTGATTTTTGCTTGTTGGTTTGTTTTGTTTTTGTTGGTTGGTTAGGGTTTTTTTATGCAAATGATTATTCCTACCTAAACATAGGATTGTGTAGCTGTGTTTCCTGAACTTCATCCCAATGTCTTCCATATCACTTCCCTGGTATGTGAGGACTGTCTTGAACTACTGCCTCTAAAGTGCTTCTTAATCCTAAATTTTTGTGATTGGGTTGGTGGATGTTCATGGAATTTCTGTGGAAATCACGTTTCTGCACTTACATAGATGGCACTTGTGTCCCCACAGATTGTTCTCTTACAGGAATTCACAAGCACTTAATCTGTGTCTCTTCATGGTTTGATAAACAAGAGGCAGCTTCTTGAGTATCAGTATGATACATCTGTGTGCATAAGTACATATGTGAGAACATACAGAGAAATCCTTCATCTTTCCAACAAGTGTAGAGTGCATACTGGGATTGCTGGCAAACAGGTCACACTGTCTTTAATATTATTTACAAGTCAGGTGCAACAGTGATTTGCTACCTCTTCCATCATGTGTAGAAAGCCAGGGGCAAGTATTTTTTTAATGAAGCAGAATCTGAGTACTTAAGGACTCCTTTGCTGACTGACAAAGCTTGACAGCACCTCCCCAAACAGCACTATCCTAGATGTCAGTGAAAGCACTGCACTTTTTAAACAGAAAACTGGCTTAAGTGGTTTCCTTCATGCTTTTAAGTAAGCTGCTTCCCAACAGTGGTTGAAATGTGGTTGCTTTCTCGGAGGTGCTGAGTAGAGCTGAGAAGGAGGGGTTTTGTCTAAATTACTCTTATAAGAAAAAGACAAAATTAGACCTCTACCTTATTTCAGGAAGATGTCAAGGGAACTTGCAGCTGCCCTGAACTCAGTGCTACTATTTTTCTGCTAACCAATACCAAAATGAGTTTCGTATTCTTTTGCTAAGTTTGTTTGCTTTTGTTTAAATCCTTATTAGGCCACAGAGAAGGCAGCAGTAGAGGGAAAACAGGAACTTTGTGAACTCTTAGGCAGGGTTTCCCTGGGGTGGAAGAAACCTCAGGTCCAGCTCCTTCTGAATGATTATGTTTGCTTCTAGCCAGAGTGAAAACAGTCTAACAGGAGAGATTAAGAACTTGTCCTAAAGGAACTGATAAGGCTGGTGGTTTGGGGAGTTACTTGGGATCTTTCTTGCTAATGCTTCTATCACAGAATCACAGAATTTCTTAGATTGGAAAAGACCTTTAAGATCATCTAGTCCAATTGTTAGTCTAACACTGGGAATACCTTGACTAAAACATATCCCTCAGCACTACACCTACATGACTCTTAAATACCTCTAGGGATGGGGACTCAACCACTTCCCAGGGAAAGTTGTTCCAGTGCCCGAGAACCTGTTCAGTACAGAAATTCTTCATATCTAACCTAAAAAATCCCTATGAGATGTTTTGTAAAGGAGTCTCTGATTTGGACTAGTGAAGTGAGAAGGATTATGAAGTCTCAAAGTTTTGTAGAGGAGGAAATATGTCTCCTGGCAGAGCACGTACAGCTACAACTGAAGTCAACGTGAGCTCTGGGAGTTCAGCACCCTGAAAATAAGGCCTGATGTCTTAACGAAATTGAACTTCAAAAAGCAAAGTCGTTTTCTGGCCCTTTTGGAGCCAAAACAAAAAAGTATTTATTCTATTTGATCAGCTATTCACAAATGATGCCTTTAACTTTAAAATAACTACAAACCAAATTTAAAACTGGAAGCTCTCATCTTTGATGTTATCTGCAGATAAGATAGAGCTTTGAAGCGCTAACAGAGACTAATTGGAACAGAATACCAATACAACCGAAAATTAATGGAAAACACAAGAACTGTTTGGAGTGCTATCGCTCTAAACTGGGACTGTTTCTTTTCAAATGCTATAGAATTCCAGGAAAAAAAAGTGCAGTTATCTGGACTGGAGATAAGAGAAGAATTATGTGGCTCAATGTAGTATGATACTTCAAAAACAGTTATGTTTTAAAGTTATTTGTATGTATTCATTGTATTTGTAAGTATCAAATTCTTTCAAATATGTAACAGGCTGGAGAAGGTGTCACATGTGAAACAGTATCAAATCCATATTTTTATTTGAAATGGGCTCCTTTTTCCTGTTTTGTTTTGAAGACAGCATTTCTTACCATCCTGAGCTTGAAAAGAATTTGTCAAAGTTGCTGGAAGGGAAGAAAAAAATAGTAGAGCTATATATAGAAAGTATGCAGATGAGAACAGAGCAAAATTATATCTGCAATCAACTCTAGACCTGAACATAGATAATAAATTGTCATCAGTCCTAACAGTATGCAAGCAGGACAAAGGAGGCTAAAATCTTCCCTGGAGTTTTAACACCTCTCTCATAGACCAAACCTGCTCTGAGGCTCTATGGGGTTCAGTTAGGTCATGGTGAGACAAACCAGGGAAGGGGAAGAGCAGGATGGAAATGCACTTTAAAGCTATTCTTGAGAAGTACTTGCCCTGGTGCAGACTGAGGCAGCACTTTGGCTGCTTTGCACTGTGGGCAGCCTTGGACCTAAAGCTGGGGTGATCCTTTCCAAGTTTGCCAAGGTAGTGGAAGTGATCGACATGTGTTTGTATCCTTGCTTCTAATAATGGATGAAGGCAGTGTGCTTTCTAAATCTGCCCAAGAAAACCACTTGGTTTTAAAAGAAAGTTATTCTGATTGTTTTGCCAAGTATTCTCATGTTAAGGAATTCCAGAACCAAGGTTGCTCAGGCAACCTTACTTCTACTCCCTCATTCATTAACATACTAGGTGATCATCTGACTGAAGCTACTAATTTTTGGTTCTAACCATATCTTGGGTTTAGACAAGGATTTGTGCCAGACAGCTTGCCCTACCATGGAAAACCTAGGGACAGGGTTTTTTGAGAGTTTTTCAAATTCTGTGTAGGGGTTGCTGAAATTAAGAGAAGCAGGAGGTATGTAGATATTGTAAAAAATCTGTCATTGAAATCTCCTTTGTAGAGACCTGCTCATTTGTGAGGTCCCATCATGGAGACCCTCTGCCTTCTTGGGACTACACTTCACCTTCTGCTATCTCATCCTCCCAGGCAGCCCAGTCTCTGTATCTGTGGCCCCACATACCCTTTTTATCATCTGTGGCCCCACATACCCTTTTTATCATCTGTGGCCCCACATACCCTTTAGCTGTGGTCATCATACTGGGAAATTTCTCTTCAGATAGGTATCCACTGACTTCTGGGGAGCAGTCAGCTCTTTACCTTGGTTTAATTGTAAAGCACCATCTAACCTTGTCAAAATTGAAAATAACGATGGCATTGCCTAAAAAGTTTCAAGCCACTCACCATGGCTATTTTATTTTCCTAACTGGTTTTCTACATAAATAATAATTAGATTTTAGCTAATCCAATAGTGACTACATTTTCAAATACTACCTAGATAGTAAAACATAGGATTTGGGTATTTTTTCAAAAAGGTCTCTTTCTGCTGTGTAGTTTGGATGAAAAGCATTCTATCCAGCTATGCTTAGTTTTATTCTTGATCAAAAAAGATGTCTCTCTTATCTGTAGTACAGTATCAGCAGCTTTTGTTTTAATGCCTATTGCTTTTTCTTCTCAAGAACCTGGAATTTTGCAATCCTGTTAAGTGCTTGTTTTCTCCAATAAATATTCTGCACTGTTGCTATATTTCAGTTGTTAGGCTTCTCAGGGGACAAAGGCAGTACAGAAAGAAAATGAATAAATAAACAGCTCAAAGTCTTGAGTGTCCAAAAATATTGCAGCATCTTGATTTGAATAATCGAAAATTGAGACACTTTATTTGGGTACATTTCATCACATTGAAAGCTTTGCATGCAAATCTCAAGTCTGCTGTTCCCTCCACTTCCTTTGAACATTTTCATTGCCAGTCTCTTTCTGGTTTGTCTGTTCAAACAAAAGGACGAGCCTATGTGCTATTTACAAATAAAGTTAACAGCTCTTGTATTTAATGTGAAAATGAACTGTGGAATAGAATGTGGGGATTATCTTCCTATAGTTTTGTAATGACTAAATAAGATCCCTTCATTATCTTTTGTTTTACTGCAGGAATATGAGAAATATCTGCCTTTGATGCGGATCTATTTCAGAATATTTTAAGCTGCACTTTCCTTAGTCTTAACTGGAAATACTGAAAACAATCTAATTTAAAACAGCAACAAGACCCCAGGTCCCTGTACTTTATTGGGAAGGTAGACTAGAAACATCCCAAATCACAGCACTTTAGTGGGCTTCTGTTTCTAATTAAACTCCAAAACAAAGCTAAGGGTCAAGTCTGACTTCTCTCGCTATCTCAGAATGCCAGAAGGGTTCATTCAAATTACATCTTCAGTCCAAATCTTTTTTTTTTTTTCTCTGATCACAACAGTGAGGAAAAAATTACAGGCAAAGTTGAAGAATAAGGGGAAGAATCTTATTCCTACCATCCATCCAGTCCTTTGTTCATAGCCTCCCTGTGCCCAACCCTTTATTTTGCACCCTATTTCCTTTAGGTTGTGTCATGATCTAAAACCCTGCTGACACAAATTATGCTGAAGAACCCAGAATTGCTTCTGATAAATCCTCAGATTCACCTGTAGCACAAGGTCTGTCCCAAAAGCATGTGAAAGGAACCCAAACTCATTGTTTGAGCAGGGTGGTGACATACTGGGAGGGAGCTGTCCAGGTGTGGAGCTTTGCTGTGCATCAGCAGGGAGCCTGATGCAGACCCTGGAGATGATGAGTGACATGAGCACAGTGCCATGGGGGCTCCAAAGGCTCTCAGTGCCTGGCCCAGCTTGTTTGACTGTACTTAATTTTTAACATGTGGAAAATTCTGAAATATGCATCTTAGAATATCTGCTTAGCTTGCCTAGAAAGCTTTAATAATTAATGGAAATTCAGAGTTGAGGTATAGTAATGATTTATATGGGGAGCTGTCTTTACACAATCTGCTCTCAAAGCTTTCTAGAGTATTACTCTTAGTGTCTAATTAACTTCCGAAGAGTGATACTGCTCCTTTCACTACACTGATTGATCAAGGGCTTAACTGCAAGTCATATTTTCCAAGTGATTCCCCAGTGTCCCCTCAGCTCTTATGAGTTCTTGCTGAGGAACAGGAACTGCCTTGGACATGAAGAACTACTTTCAAGTCTTCAGACAGAGTATCTTAGACATCAAGATGTTCCTGTTGCAGTTTAGCCCATATAGCTATAGCACAGAAATTTCTAGTCTTTAGATGTGACTTTGTATTATGTGATAGAGATATTTTTGATTTGTCCAGTGGAAAATCTTTTTGCTACATCTCTTGGAGCATGCTCTTTTCACTCTTTGGAATGCACATTGATAATAATAAAACATACTAAAATGTCCTAAGAACACAAGTAACTAATAATTTAAAACTAAGAAGTGATATTGCAGGTACCAAATACCTGCTAAGGACTTTGAAAATACAGGTCATTTCCTTGTTCTGCCATTTACATGGTGAGTGATCTCAGAAAATCTATTTTATTTTCCCCACCTGTAAGAGGCAGTGATCATATGGTTTCGTCCAGCTAGAAAAAACCCCCAACCAATCAAACCGCAAAAAAACATTTATAGAGACCCTAGGACTATTATAATTAGTAGTTGCTTAAATGAAGCCTGTGTGAAATTGAAAAGATGACAGGGCAGTGAACGGGAGCTGGGAAGGTCTTGTGCACCTCAGGGTTTGTTCTTACTGCCACTAAATTATGGCTGTTGCAAGTAATACAAAGTCCTAGAGAGCTGTTGACATTGGAAACCAAAAGTGCAGCACACCTCTTTCAGACTCACTGCCTTTTCAAGAATACTTAGCCCCTTCCCATAATCATTTTAGGGTCACCAGTGTGGGGGCCAGGTGGCAAAACTGTCCATTTTCTCAGTGTTTAATTTTCCATTTAAGACCTGCTTTTCCCACCATTTCCTTGTTCCTTGCTTGTGATCTCAAAAGATCTCTTGCATTTTGGCACAAGTTGCCTTGTTACAAGTACTCGGCACTGGGTGAACAAATATTTATAAAATTACTTATTTTTACACTTGATATTGGCAGCTCATTGTCAGATGGTGAAGCAGACCTAGAAGAAAGGCACTAGTTCTCAAGTAGCCCAGTTCCTCATGGGGTGCAGGCAGGCTCTCCTGACCCCAAGAGATCATTCTATCACTGATACCTTTCTTCAAGCACATGAGGTTCTAAAATCCCCTATTTTCTTAGACAGTTTCCTCCCCACTTAGGATGATGAAAATCTTGTGTAGCATAGGTTGCTCTTACACCAATACTGGATGTGCCATGTATTCCTAGGACATTTATCCTTTCCACAAAGGCTGTGCCTTCACCTTGCACCTGAGGGCTTTGTGGTGATGGCACTGACTTTGGACACTGTGCACAGACTCATCTATAACTGACACCTACTACCTTCAGAGTATCTACTTCCTTTGGATCAAGATATTCCTCTGACAGGATTAATGGTCCCACCTTTTAAGAAATTAGCTATATATCCATTTCCTCTTTCCATCCAAACAGTGTTTCTGATGCTAATAACACCAGCCAGAGCAAAAGAGGAGATAAAAGCACTGGTGGCAGAGTTCCATGTGTGAAGGAAGGTGTCAGAAAGTCTTGGAGGGCTCATACAAAGTTTGTACTAAAGTTAATAACTGGCTTTGTCATTTAACCTCAGCCTGGAACCCTAATGTTTCTAAAACTTATCAGGAAGAAGTAAGACAGAGTTCTACTTTGGAACTTTTTAGGGTATGTTATTTCCGTGGAGCTAGAATGAAGATACTTAGTGTATCTCCACAAGTCACAAGCAGAGGCTGGTAACTAAATTTGGACACTTTCTTTTCTCTCTTTCTTTCTTAGAGTTGTTTTCTTGAACGTTCATCTCATTCTACTCTGGTCTGAGTGACTTTTGGGGCTGCTTTGACAAATGCCTTGTGTTGGATTCCCCAAGGAGAGCTACATAGGGATGGATGTGCACAATGCTCTAGCATTTCTTCCAAACTGAGGCATTATGACTTGATGCTAATTATATTGAAGCTATCCTATGATCATGCTTCAACTAAATAAGGACCTTCCCAAACAGTTGTCTTGTTAAAAAAACTAAAATATATTTGACATCTGGTTATTAATGCTTCATTCTCCTATTTGTACCGTTACATCCATAAAGAAGGATTTTTTTTTTTTATGATAGTGTTCTAGGTACAGGTAGAACATAAATATAATTCTACAAAATAATGCTTTCTCCAAATATGAAAAGTGTAACACTATGATTGCCTAATGTTCTGTGTTGGCCTAGTATTGCTCCTATGGGAGGTTATATCTAGGGCTAGTTTTTCTGCAGGTTTTGTAAAGCTAATGTCTTGTAAAAATCTTACCCAAAATCAGCTACATAAATATTTCCATGTATTCAAAGAATTATAGGTGTTTCTTGTATATGAATTCTTGAAAGTATCATTAGAAACACTTTAAATTTTTATACACTAAAACAAAAATTTCTGAATGATGACATGCCAGACATATCAAATAGACACACACCTTGATATGTTCCTGTTACTGCTTCTGGTGCTGCCTCCTGAGCTAGTAATGACAAAAAAAAATGGTGAATGACTACCCAAAAAAAAAAAAAAAAAAAGTTTTCTGGGTAACAGAAAGTATTAACTCATGTAAGAAAGGGATGTTTTGATCAAGATACCCATGTCTCCTGATACAGATATCTTGTTTACCAGCCTGCCTCCCTCCTTGTGGCATAGCATAGAACTGCCTTGGCATTTTTTTAAAAAAAAAAAAAAAAAGGTGTGAGGAAACACCTTAAAAAATCAAGGCATATAGTTGTCTTAGTGCATGTGAATCATTTTGAAATGTTCACGTTCTTACTACAGTAATTTTAATAACAAAATACATTGCCCATGCAGCATGATTTAAAATGTGTGCAGCTCTTTAGAGGAGAAGGGCTGCAGAAGGCAACATGTAAATTGTGGGGCTCCTCCAGGGTGAAGCTGCAGAAGAGCTGATCAGTAAAGCAAGAAATCACTGCTCTAGTGTGTGTAAGGGAAAGAGGTAAATAGGGATGCTGCTACCTGAGGAAAAGGCCAAGTTCTCTTAAAGATAAGGGAAGAGAGAGCCGTAAGGGGAGAAAACCATGTAAAGAAAGATTAGAGTTTTTTGAAAAGTGGAAAATTATTTAACATTGAAGTTGTATCTCAAGCCAGACCTTGTCTGTCCTGAGACCACGGCACGTTTGTAACCTCAACTTTGCAGACCACACTGTTTCTCTTAGATAACAAGTGTATGCAGATAGTAAGAGGCACAAAAATAAATTAGAAAAGGATTTCTTTAATGCTTCTAATAATGCATTTGGACATGATTATCATAATGAATCTTGTAAAAGGAATTCACTGTTTCCCCTTTTACGTGATGTATTTCTGACCTTAACCCACTTGATATGCGATTCCTATTCAGCAAAGGTGCCCATAATAGAGGGGCAAGAAGGATGATCAGAGTTCAAACAATAGGGTAAGAAATGCAGAGTAGTGGGGAAAAAGCTTCCATTTTCCCATAAGCTGGGGCATAGAAGATACTGCAGCCTCAGCTCTACAGTATCTTATGAACAAACAAATTATGCATGAGTTTGCTCAGGGGACTACTCAGCTACTCAACAATAATGGGTAATTGCCCTCACAAACTTATCCTCATATCACTCATACACACCAACACTTATACTGAAAAGAAAAGACGTGAAGAACAAATTTCAATATAAAACACATTATTATTATGAAAATGACACATTTCCATTTAACCCTTCTCTAACAAAAAGAGCTCACTGTGCTTTAAAGAAAATGGGGTTAGAAATTTTTTAACGTTAGTCTCAGTATTTTCCCTTGGAAGGCACACTCAAGATTGTTTTACTTGGCACATTCTGTACTCTTCATTGTAGCAAAGGCTTGCGGGTATCTAATGACACAATCACAGAATGCCATAGAAATTTGGAACCAAATCCCCATCTTCAATACAATTCAGCAGATTCACGCCATATGGAAATCCTGCTGTTTAATGTAACACCATTAAAAGCCACATATTGCTAAATTCATCTCAAAGATTTCTGCAAAAGTTGCAGGAACAATATTATTTCTGAGTTTTTAACCTTTATTCAGCCTCCAGCATTCCTGAGAGTCAAATGCATGTTTCATAACTGGAAAACCAGCTACTTCGTATGCTGGTGATACTTTGATTTCTCAAGCATACGTAGTAATATAATGGTCTTGCCTCCTTCATAAAGCACTAGCAAGTTACAGCTTAATCAATAACTGGGGAAGAGTTGAACCATAGCTAGAGCTCAGTTTCCTAAAATATGATAGATTAATTTTAATTTATTCTACACATCTTCACCCTAAGCATCTTATTCATTCCCTTTGTTTTCCATGTACTTTCAGCTCTAAGTGGCAAGTTCCCTGGGTCTAAGATTGTGTGTTAGCATTTTGAATTGTGAAGCCCTTTGGTATTTCTGGACTGCCAATAAAATAATTGATAAAGCTGTTTGCTGCACAGCCACTAGTATGCATTTTCAGTTCTTCCCTTCAGGAAAGGATGTGCAACATGAACAGACAGAATGAAATTCTTGCTTCTTTATAGATGCTTTACCCAACATTTTCAGCCACAGCTGTGTAGATCTTAGCTCTCTGTACTGGCCTGCTCATAGGTGTAAGAATTTCTCAGCTTCATCTGCTTGCAAGGATTGCATCAGAAAGGTTAAACCATGAAGAATCCAGCCCATTGTTGCAGTGTGTTTCCCCAGAATCTTGCTGAAATCTAAAGTGATGTTTCTACTTGATGGAGAGTATGTGGCTAATAGCACCCAGACACACCCTAAAAATGGAGAGTGCATGCTGTTTGTCATACTAAAAGGAGTATCTTTCAACTCAGAAGTACTGTGTGCAAGATCTGTATACCAGGGAGCTTACAGGCACTTGAGAAGAGTTCTCCACAAGCTGTAACCTGCCTCTTCAGTCTGACCCTATTTCACAATTACCAGTTTTCTTTTCCATACCTAAATCTGGGGTAGGAATTGGCGGAAGAGTCAAAACCAGCATGTATGCCAGTTATAGACAGACTCCCAAAGACCCTACCTTTCCACATGCTGAATGCATCATCATAGGTGTCTAGAAAAGGGCCAACATCTTTCTAAAAATATTGTTCAGGAAGGCTTCAAAATGTCTTCCAAGTCAGCAAGAATAATAGAGGCCAAGAGGTTATGGAGAGAATTTTGCTATTTATATATCTATGTCAGGGAAGAACAAGCTGAGCTGGGGCTAACATCTCCAGAAGATGGTAGAGTAGTGAAAAGACCTAAACTAGGAAGGGAGAGGAAAGACAGGAAGCCTTGTTAAGTCCAGGATGTTGACTCCACAGTTGCAACAAGAGAATTACTCTTTTTATCAGTATGAGCAAAGTGGACTTTGTATCTCTAGCATATCAGCAAACAGTAATAAAAGAATATCTCTTTTAATAATATCAGCACACTCCATATGGCAAATTACCTGGAGGAGAGAGGAACACCAGTCTTAGAAACCTTCCCAGATTCTGGCTGATACACTTCCAGCAAGGCATGATGTATCTCTCTGGCAGGAGCCAGTGAAGCTGCAGTTGAGGGCGGTGATGGCATTTCTAGGTCCCAATATATTTATAACTTAGGACAGAATACTTGTGTTTATGTCTCTCATTTTTTTCCTAGTAGATATGCAGAGATTTAAACAGGTGAAAATGTGTCCACAAAGGACCATAAAGAAGAAAAGGAGTTATAAGGTAATGCAAGAAGAGTACTGATGCATGGTTATTGAAAGTAAAAATGGTTAACATGTGGAAAGAGGTATATAAATGACTGCAAGCCACTTTTTCAAATGTCTTTCCCTGTTGCTCTTAGCAATATCACTGAATATGATCAAACCATTTTTCCACTCCTTTGCCACAGTAACTTTTGCAAGTTAACAGCCATCTTAAAATGAGGGCATGGGGTCCTCAACAGATAATGCACGTTCTGTTGTGTGATTCTCAAATACTGTTAAGGCTCTTCATGTGGGAGTTTAAAACCACTCATGACTGGCGTGCCTTTGCTCCCACTGGTGTTGGTGGTTAAGCTTCCTGGGGGCTGCAGGATGAGGCCATTGGCTGCAGGTTTAGTAGCAACCAGTATGTGTCTGTTCTTCATGTGTAAGCCTTGGTATCGTTTTAATTTATTTTTAAGAACACAAAGATACATGATTTAAATATTGTGAAATCCTGTATATATTTTGGCTCAGTCAGTCATATGCCTGTTTACTCACAGATTCCCCAAAATCTGCATTTCCTCAGGCATTCATGTCTTTCAGATTCTTTATGCTGCTTTTTCTGCCTCAGTTATTTCTTAACACCATGCTGTCTGCTTTTCCTTAGACCCAGTGGAATATGGCCTTTTTTTTTTGTTAGCCTTGGTTTTAGCACATGTGGTCAAGTGATCACTGCTTGACTTCCCAATCACGGGGCCAACAGCACTTACTGTCAAGGTGGGAAGCACCTTTCTGCCCTCCACCTGCCTCCATCCCTTGCCGTGTGGGAGAAAAATAAAGAGGTCTTATTGTGAGCAACATCATAACCATGAGACAGTGAATGGCAAATAAACCCTGCTTGGTAGCTGTCTGCAGCTGAGTGATGTAGACTTGTGTCCTCCCAAGCCAGGAGCAGGGGCAGAGCTTTCTAACATCTTGGCCAAAAACTGTTTAACCAAAAATGTGTTTAAATTTAAAAGGAGACCATGAAACATCTCTCTCCTTGAGCCTTTGTGTATGGTGGGTTTAGGCTCCTAGATACAGAAATGGCTGGATTTTGGATTGTGCTTTGCTTAGAAGTACCAAACCAGGGGCACAAGGAGATTGCTAAAGGTTTGAGTGCCAGGGGGACAGGTACCCACTTCCATACCAGGGTCTCAACCTCTCTGTGCCACACTTTCTTTCCTGTAAAGCAGATAAACCTCTTCCTTTCTCTTCAAATGTCCCATGCTGGGGATGGCACTGTGTGCCTGTGCTGCACCCCATGTACAGGGATGCTGTTTCGGGTTGGAACATCTTGATGTTAAGAGTTGAAAATAAATTTCATTGAATCATAAAGTCATAGATTTATTTTAATTTAAAATATTTAATTGAAAATATTGAACACTCTCAGTTCCCTGGGAAAAGTGGACTGTGGAAAAAAGCACACCCACAAACTTCAGTAAATATGGACTTTCCTGTCATTGAAAAATCTGTCATTGAATTCCCCTTTCCCTGTTCCCTTAACAGATTCTTTTTTTTTAAATTTATTTTAAAAATAAATATCACAAGTTTAGGGTACTTGCATTATCAAAGGGTTTGCAATTCTGATTAGGAAATCTATTTAACCTGGTGTCAATTGGCCTCCTTGATGTGAAAATCCACCTGAATCCTGGGAGAGAGGGCAGGCAGTTCCCCAGTCCAGCTTTCTGCAGGAATGACTTGTTTTAGGAAGAAGCAGAATAAAAGCAAAGGCATGCCAAACAGCCAAAAAGTGAGAGGAATGTCTCAGTGGAGCACTGAAGGGAATAGATGCTCATGATGGTGATGAGATTTTGTTTTAATCATAGTGATAAACCTTTTAATTTTGGTGCAGAGCAAAAACAGCTTTAAAAATGAAATGAAGGGTTTGTGTCTAACAAGAGTCCTCAGTGTTGCTTTCAGAGCATTGCTTGGGCTGTTATTAAAGCCCTGCCAATGGTTTCAAGTGGAACAGCTAATGTTTCAAGTGTTCATAAATAATTGTTTAATGTTCCAAGAAGTTTAGGAGCAGGTTTTAAATACTAGCCTTGCACTGATTATTTCCACTGCTGTAAAAACATTCTTTCAACAGTAGCTTTGTCTGCTACTTAAATCTTTCTGTGAAAAGAAAAAAAGGAAGACAAACACCATCCTCTGAATTGATATAGAAGGATGTATCTGCTATTAGACCTGAAAAAAAACCCCCCAAAACTAGCAGTGTTCCCATCTAAAATTTGCCAAAACTTGGAATAACTTTTGTGGTACTGTGAGAGAGCAGGATCATATCCAGGACTGATACTCAAGATGTGATGATGGGCCAGGTCTGCTTCTTCAGGCACCAGGTCCTGGGAAGGTTGTGGGTTCCTTCTGTTTACCCATCCCCACAAGTGATGCTTTAAAGAGATGAGGTTTTTTTGTTGAAGCCAGGAAGTTCTTAGTGTCTTTAAAGGCAGCCTGAGCAGAGCCAAAAATGATGTGGTGAAACCAAAGGGCCAGAAGTTTGGGGACCAGAAAGCTTGAGAAGAGGTGGAGGCTCTGTGCTGAGGTTAAGCACAAACCAGGGCTGCTGGCCATGGGACACATCCTGATCCTGCTCTGCTTCCCTGGATTGGGGAAGCAGCCCCTCTGGGAGGGTGGGAAGGGGAGCAGGATCTGACCTCAGAGAATGGGCAGATTGGCAGCACCCCTGTTGTTGCCCTTGTTGCCCCTGCCTTGATCTCCAGGGTTCTTGGAAGGTGAAAACTGTGGTGAGGAGAGAGTAACACATCCAGCTTGAAGTACCATTTTGGTCAATGCTGGCACTCTTAATGGTTTTGGTTGCTCAAACCAAGATGCTTTTTTGGTTTGGTTTTGGGTTTTTTGGTTGGTTTGTTTGTTTGTGATCTTGTGTGTTTGTCTGTTTGTTTTTGATTTTTGTTGTTTGTTTGTTTTTTTTATTAAGGGGGGAGTAAGAAACATAAGTAATTATGCCATTAAAGTATATTGGAAGACACTGACTTTTCCTAACTGTGCTGAACATTCACCGTAGTTCAGAGAAAGATTTGCAGTTTGATCCCTGTAACTTTCTAGGTTTTGCCTGAATACTTTTCCCTAAGGTGATGTTTCAGTGCTATTTTGTTTTTGTGCATATAATAGCCATTTCTGAGGGCTGAAATCCTCATTTAAAAGTAATTTTTCCTTCAAGATCTATGTGTGTGTGTGTATATATAAACACACAAATTTTAAGGGATTAGAAATGCCTTTTTATTAAGTAGGATTAAGACATTTTGTATGTGTGTATGTATATTTTCTAAGGATGTTTGTGTTTATAAACATCTATAGAAAAATACACTTATAAGCTTATGAAGGATAGTCATAGACACGTCAATCTTCACATGACTGAGTGTTTTCAAGATTGAGCTCTAGCTCTTAGTCCTCCTGTGAGGATTTAACCAGCAGTCCTTCTGCCCCAAAAATACATTCCCCTTTGTCTGCTGTTATAATTTGGAGATAAAAAGCACAACTTTATTTCTGCTGATTGTTAGAACTAGATCATGCCATCAGACTGGAATCTTGTGCAAACACTGGTTACTGTGCCGTTTGTTGCCTTTTCTGGGCTTTGTAGGTTTGGGTCTGGATTTTTTTTTTTTTTCTTCCAGTAGACATGTCTCTTAAATAGCTCATCAGTTATCTGGGCAGCACGGTGCCTGCTATTCAGGTGGAGAGAGCTGGTTAAGTAAGTGGTGAGCTGGGCTGCCAAGGATGCGCTTGGCAGGTGGGAGGGAAAGGGGGGAAAAGGGGGCCCTTCTAGTGCAAACAGGGTTCACACGCTCACCTTCAACCACACCAATAAATGAAAACAACCCAACAATCATTAA
>JAOEGS010021630.1:41482-51909 GCA_025447755.1 Corythornis vintsioides | reverse complement strand
TATATAATATAAACTTTTTACTCCTTGCACCAGGGACAGTCCCAGAAAGTTGTGTCATCCTCCTCCCTCTGGGATTTTCTGATGCCTTCAGTTCTCACCTGAGAAATGTAGAAAACCCTGAGAATGATAGGAAAAGTCAAGCTGATCTAGAGTAACACAACAGTGTGAGAACACATGGAAAAGAGCCTGATATTGTGGAATCCCATCAGGAGCAGTGTGGGGGGTTGCAGAAAATATCTATATTTCAGGAGTCCTGGTGCTGCCACTGGGATTGACCTAAAGGCTTTTTGCTCACCTAACTCAGTGCACTGGGAGCTGGAGAGAAACCAATAAAAAGGCCTTAGAAAAATGCTTGTAAATGAACTAAGCCCAAGTATGTGCTGCCCTCTGAGTTTATTTTGTATTTTTTCCTAATAATTTCCCTGCATTTATCACTCTTAATTTGTAACCTTGCAGAGAATGTGTTAAGGATCTTTTATGATTTCTTTCCCAACGTTTCTCATCACCAGCAAGAACAAGAAATCTTGTTGTGGAAATAGCCAGGCTTTCTTATTCTGGAATAGCCAGAATTTCTTATTCTGGAAGGAGATCCTTCTCAAACCAGACTACACAGAGAATGTCAAGGAGGAGGAGTGTGAAAAAACACCAGATTATTGCACTTAAATTTCTGCATTGCATCAGCCACCCAAATGCAAGTGTGGCTTGATTTGGAGAGTGAAATATTTAATGAAAAAATTTTGAAAACCAAGTGTGTTTAGATCCCATGAGAGGTTATTCACCACTAGACTTGAATAATTCATCAACTCATTTAGATAATATATGAACAGCAATAATGCTGCATTTGAATGAGGGAATATTTCTTGTCCTTTTAGAGAAGACAGGTGCTGACTGAAGAAAACAGAACCCGCTTGAGCATCGCCTTGGATGAAGCTGTAGTTTCAAAATCCCACCTTGTTCTCTTCCTTCATCCTCCCTCAGCACAGGTGTCGTGCAGAGGCTGAGAGAGAGGTGCTGTGGGCACCAAAAAACACAAGACTGAGCAAGTGGAAGCTTTATCCCCTGGTCATGGTGGTGATAGTACCAGTACTAGTGGTGTTATACTCCCTTTTGAGCCCAACTTGCTTTGGCTTGCTCCAAACACTCTTTATCTAGAAAGCACTCACTGAAAAACAAAGTACTGAAGATAAACCAGAGAGCACGTGAGGCTGTTAATGTGTGCAAGAGCACAAGTAGAAAAGAAACTACTAGGATTGTCCTTTCCCCTTGCTAAAAATTCTCAGGTATAGCAAACTTCCCTTGGGTTCTAACCCACCAGTTAAATATCAGTGGTCCTAGCCCACCAGCCCCTTTCCTAGCCCACCAGTTAATTAATTCTCAGTGGTCCTAGCCCACCAGTGAAAGGCTCCTGTGTGTGGAAGGTGAAGATGGAGCAGTATCTGACATTTCTCTTCCCCACTGGGAGGACTAGAGTCTCTCTTCCAGTGTTGGAAAGTTATTTTTTCCCCCTGTGTTCTCTGGCTGTACTATGTTCCCTACACCTCTCAGCAGCACCCAGAGCCACCCCCGTGGGGTTGCTGCTGCTTGGCCTGCCTTGCAGCTCATCTCTCCCCCTGCTTTCTGCCTTGCTCCAGGGACTCTGCTGTTTCCAACAACAAGACTCCACACAACAGCTCCATCAGCCACATCGAGTCTGTCCTTCAGCAGCTGGATGAGGCCCAGGTCCAGATGGAAGAGCTCTTCCATGAGAGGAAGATCAAGCTAGACATTTTCCTTCAGCTGAGGATCTTTGAGCAGTACACCATCGAGGTAAGAGCTGGGAGAGCTGGGGGATGTGGACATCCCTTGCTGGGATACTCCTGGAGCTGCCGAGGGAGAGTTACACCAGGGTTGGATTTTGGCACCTTGGAGCTACCTGAGCTTCAAGATGTGCTGCTAGAAGGCACTGGAATTGATCCCTGTGAGCTTAGCTGGCTGTGCTGAGAGGCTGAGACCCCCCCAGTGCTGCTCACTCAGGATTTGAAGGGTCTCTGTCATTAGCTGGGGGGGATTTGTGTCCCTTCTGAGGTGTGTCCCTCCTGTATCCTCCTGAAATCCATGTATTTCAGATCAGAAACATGCCCTGAGAGAGCTGCATTCAGCAGTAGGTGCAGTATCCCTTCCATTTCAGAAGGTATTTTGATGCAGTTCAGTAGCAAACATTGACTTTTTGAGGCAAATATAAATAGATTGTGAATGCATCTGTTTGTACAGCCCTAGAAATGGCACCTGTGGCTTCAAAAATAAAAATAATGGCAATTTATAACTGAACACACAGGGAAAAAATACATCCAGGTTGGTATCTTAAGTTTTAAAAGCACATTTAGTACTTAAACAAGAAAAGCAGTTTGCTGGGTCACAAAAAGGTGCATTTTGAAATAAAATATTAAATGACATGGTTACTCAAACAACAGCTGAATTGGCTTCAATTGACATGATAATGATCCTAAGGAGACTGCAGTGGTGGCCTCAGATGTGTGATGAAGATTCCAAGTCAGTAAGAAACTGCTATCAAAATTCAAGAAGAATTATCTCATGCCTTTGTTGAGAGGCAAAAAGATGGTCATCACCATCATTAAAAGCATGTGGTATTTTTAATGGTTGAGTATTCCAAGCTTTTAAGGGAAAAAGATGAAATTTAAACCTGGAAATTAAGTATTTTATTTTTTTTTTCTACTAAAGACAAGTAGCTCGAGCTATGAGTGGAGAAGTATTTAGATTTTAATTTTCTGTAATAGCCTGGGTCCTGCACAGATTAAGAACAGTGAAATAATGTGCACCAGGATGATTACCAAATGAATGTCTCCTCCTCTAGTCCAGCTAAGCCCCCTTCCATCTGTCCAAAGAGCAGTGCCATGGTGAACACATCCCTGCTGCAGCCACATCCATCCCCTCCTCTCCTCTGCACTGGGCTCCCCACCTCCCAGGATGCCCCACCTTGGTCCTCTGCTGCTCCTGTCACCTCAGGCACCCACTTTCCCCCCTCAGCTTTGTGCTCTCACCCTCAGCTCTCGGGTTCTTGTGCTCCAGGGAATCCCTTGTGAGAGAGAAACCTTCCATGTCCCTGGTGGAACCAGAGGGATGCAGCTTGTGTTGTCTTTTCCATCCAGCTTTGGTACCAAGCATCTTTGATTCTGCTCCTTTTCCTTCCTATCCTCTTTCCTTCCTAATTAATAATGCCAACTGGGAGCCTTGGGAACCTTCCAAACTCACAAATGGCAACTGAGTGACCAGCCTTTTTGTTCATGTTTTTGAGGGATGTGGTTTAGGGGTGAGCTTTGTAGAGCAGGTTCATGGTTGGACTGATGATCCCAAGGGGTTTTTCCACCCTCAATGGTTCCCTGGAAACTCCTGCTTTTGCTGCTCTCCCCAGCTAGTGAAATCCACACCATCAATCCCAGAACCCTTTCCTTTGGCATTGATTTCTAAGCTTGCTCTGGACCCTTCTGCTTTGCAACCCTCTTGATTTTTGAGCTTTTTTTTTTTGTTGTAATCCTCTTTTGTGGACAGAGGTTTGGATCCAGCCAGCCTTTGGAATGACTGATGGCTTCACAATCAGCTCTTCCACTGAGGCATGATTAAACCTTTCCTCTGTCCTCCAGTGCAAGCTGCCAGCTCCCCTTGGGTTTTGTCTTTGGGGGGGAAAAGTACTTGTCACAAAGAGAAGCCACCTGCCTATTCCTGCTGCTGCCAAGCAGCTTTAGTGTGCTGCTTGAGTCAAGTTTGGCAGATAGCAATGTGGATGTGGACCCAGAGGTGCCTGGGATGTGCTGCCTGGGATTTCCTGCTTTAATCTCATTCTACTGACTGTTTACACCCTGAGTTCTCAGGATAGATGACCAAATCCACACTAGGGCAACACCTGGGGGCAGATCTAACAGGAGAGAACCTGGTTATCCCCAGGGGATGCTGTTCCATCAAATACAGCTCATTCTTCCTTTAGGAAAGGTGTCAAACTTGGATGCCTGACACGTTTGATTCCTTTCCCAAGCCATTGCTCGTTTCAAGACAGAATGGGGTCATTGGGATTGGTCTTTGTGATACAGATTTCACTTGAGTTCATGCAGCCAAGCAAGGGAGGCAGGGGGTTCCATGCAGTGTGAGTGTGGGAGCTGATCCTTCATGGGGAAAAAGGGTGGGAGCTGGCAGACATCAGCACTGCTGGGCACAGGGGCCAGAGGAAGCACAGCCCTGATCCAGAGTTAAATCTCTCCAGTCTGCTTTGTCTCTTCCTTCAGAAATAGTCATTTATAAGCTTATTAACCATTATCTGAGTGTTAACATACAGTAAATGCATAAGAATGGGAAAATGGGCTGAGCTGCAGCCCCTAATAAAACGACCACTCTCCAGCATCTTGCTGCATACTTTTCCTCTGTGTGTTGCAGAGAGATGTTCAGATTCACCCACAGACCTCTGTGAAACTCTGTGCCTCAGAACAGGAGTGAGCTGAGCCAGTACCTGGCTGGGAACAGCTCTTTACCTCTAAGGAAACCTCCCTTTGTTTAGAGCTTTGTGTTTCTGTTCCATACATTCCTCCTTTTCAAACCAATCACCTCTTTCTATGGAAAAGCAAGCACTGAGCTGCCCTGGCACCCTGGCTTTTGGAGCTGCATTCCATGGTTTCTCTCTAGTTCTGGGGTTCAGGAGCCAGAAGCATGGAGCAGAATCATCCCTGTGACAGCCTCTTCACCCTTTCCTACCTACACCTCTACCCTGTACCTTCAGTGTTAGTGTGGATCCACTTACACTGGCCCATCCAGCCCTTTGGATGTGCTTGTGGATCCACTTGTCCTGCCACATCCAGAGCCAACTGCTGTAGCCCCTGGCACAGCTGCTGCCAGCCCTAGTGCCTTAGAGATCTGGTCTCCCCTTCTCCATCATAACCCCTTTCCCCTGCTCCATTATAACCCCTTTATCTCTGTGCTCACAGACACTCCTTCAGCATCCAGGAGTCAGGAATGTGTTTGATTTTATTCCTTGCTGGATCATAGCTGACACCTCATCTCATCCCATCCCCCCTCATTCCCTGTTCCTTGCACTGGTTTGGCTTTTTGTTCTCTTGCAATGAGGTGGATGTTCCCTTCTCTTGCTTCTGAGAGCTGCCCAGTGCCTGTGTGAGTCTCCTCCCTGTCCTGGCTCATCCCCAGGCTCTGCCCACTCTTCTCACCTTTGCCCCTCCTCCTACTTGCACCATCATTTCTCTCACAACCTCCCTCCTACGTTCACTTGTTCTCCTCAGAGACCTCTTGAGAGCCCACAAATAGCATGTTGGTAGCTTCTGCTCCCAGGATAGGTCTTGCTTTCCTGCCTCCTCACATGCCCTTCCTCAGCCCATGCTTCAAAATGCCAGCTCCTGGGTGATTCATTCACCATGCAGCATCCATTCCTCATTTCTCCTCTCCTCCTCCTTCCCATGCCAAACAGAATTTTTCTAGTTGCATGAAACAAAATTACTTCAGGTATCAAACACTAAATTAAGGCCAAAAAAAAGCAACAATTAAAAAAAGCAGCATTCAAGGCTCAGCAGCACAAAAAAAACCCCAACCAACCCTAAACCTTAGGATTTAGATATAAAATGATGGCAAAGATTGGGCATGAGGCTGGGGTCTAGTAGACTCAGAAACACCTCACTGTCAAGTGAATAAATATATGCTTTCAGTTCTTCCCTCCCATGGATGAACAGAGTCAACTCTAATCAGGGTCTAATCTGGGTCAAAAAGGAATTAAACAAGTTCATGACCAAATAAGCCTTATTTGTGAGGCAATTCCTGAGCCAGCCCCAAGTTGACTCTTAGCACAGCTTAGGAGACAGGGCACTTCTGTCTGATGCAGTTCAGGTTTCATCCCAGGTATCAGTGCCTGTGGAAGCATCCCAAGTCCTGTTTCAGACCTGAAAACTATCCATCTGTAGTTAACAAGCCTGCTAATAACAGCTTCTTCCTGAAGAAAAAGACATTATTTTTCCTTCTATCCAAATCAAGCCAGTTAGGGACTCAAATTCAGACTCTGGGATGACTTCCAAACACTAATTTGAAGTACAGAAAATGCTGGAATTTTGAGGCATGGGCTGTACAGCCAGAAAAGGAAATGTCTTGATGAGATCTGCTAAGCAGCATGGTGCCTGGGCTAGGGCAGCAGATTGGGATTCGGGAAACCTGGGCTGTTATCACAGCTCTGCTCTTGCTTCTTTGCCTTCATGTGCTTTAGATTCCCTTTCCAGCCATCTGGTTGGCTCAGTTACTCACAGCAATGTACCCAACCTTTGTCTGAGGAGCTTGGTGCTGTTCCCCTCTCTGTGCTGACTCCATCCTCTCTCTCCTAACCCAGCACGTGGCATGAGTGTCACTGGAGACTTCTCCCTTCTTGAATGCTCTCCCGTCCCTGGCAGAGCTGGCACTGGGCTAAGCAGCCCCACTGGACCTGGCTGACTGTGCAGAGCCACTCAGATGCAGAGCTAGTCCCAGTTACCATGGGCCCTGTATCCCAGTTTCACCAGTTCAAGCCCAGTGACTGCCTGTACTCTAATTGGAACTCTGTTCTGAGCTGGGCAGTGTAGATAACAGAGCACAAACCCCTCAGTGCCTTGCAAGGGCTCCAAGGACAGGTAGATATTTAGGAGCTTAAGGGGCAAAAGCTTGTACAGTCAGGAATAATCATTTTCCCATGCAGAAAGAGTGGAAATCACTGCAGACTTGACAATAAAAGCCACACTGGTCAGTGTCCCTCCCCCAGCCAAGTGGCAAAGTGACTGAGAGACACAGGACCTGGATTTTCCTGCCCTGGAGTTGATCTTCATAGGTGTAAATGGGATGGAGAGATTTGGATTTGATCAGAATCCTCTGCTCCTAGCATCCTGATCGTCAGAGCAAGCTGATGTGACACGTTCCTTGATTCATTTCATCTCTTGTGTGACTGCCACTGAGTGCACACGCATGAGAACATGCCCAGGAAACTGGAAATCCTTGCAAAATTGCAAATAATTATGTTTTAGCAGCCTGACAGGAATTCAAGCAGACAGTATCTTCAACAGCTTGCAAAGCAAAACTCTCTGACTCTCTTTATCACACGCCTTTCCATTAGAAAAAGCAGAAAGAGGTTTACATTCAGTGTTCTAGTCTGAATGTAGGAACCTGTGCTTGCTCTAGATTCATTCCACTGTGAAACAAGGTCAAGATCACCTCAGTTCCATCACTGTTAGCTCAGAATCTGCCTCCAGCATCTACTTGGACCATTTCTCCACAACTTAAATCTTAAAAAAAAAGCTTAAATAGTAAAAAAAACCCCATTTACTTAATAGTTTCTGAATTTAATAATTTTCTGCACAGTACTAGGCTATATAAACATGATTTAATTCCCCTTGTCCCTGGCCTGCTCTGGTGTGCAGTAGCAGAATCCAGGCTGAGCTGTTGCCAGGAGCTCTGGCAGGTTCTGCAGTGCTATGGTCAGAGCCCAGGTACCATCTGGGATTCTCCTAGTGATTCACCTGGTCCTTGGGTGTGATGTTTCTGTGCTGTGCTTTCCCCAGCTGTAAAAGTGAATTACTTATATTCATCTCTATCTAAAAGCTTGGAGATCCATGGGAGAAAAAGTGTTATAAAGGATCAGTTGCCAAGTCCACTGAAGGCAGCAGAAGGACCCTTATAAAAGACTGTAAGTCCCTGAGAGCAGAGCTCAGGGCACGTTGCACAACTGCAATCCATGCTGTGGGGTTTAACTCACAAATTCCTCACAAAATCTTGAGTGTCATGGTGCATTTTCTGTGACAAAGGGGTAGATGCTGTTCACAATATATTATATTAACAATAATAAAGATGAGTTGTCCTTGGTTTGGTCTCGATGGAAGCAGCTTATTTCAGTGCTGGAGAGACAGAATAAATAGTATTTCCATCTGGAATCTGGAATATGCAGTGAGTTCTCAGTGACCCTGAGTGCAGTCTCTGTGTCCCCCCTGAAGGTGACAGCAGAGCTGGATGCCTGGAATGAAGATCTGCTGAGACAGATGAATGATTTCAACACTGAAGACCTCACTCTGGCTGAGCAGCGTTTGCAGAGGCACACAGAGAGGAAGCTGGCCATGAACAACATGACCTTTGAGGTCATCCAGCAAGGGCAAGATCTGCACCAGTACATCATGGAGGTCCAGGCTTCAGGTGAGCAGAAGCATTGGATCCTTATTTTACCCCCCAAAATGCACATCAAGCCAAATCCCCACTAAATATATCAGCGTTTAACATAAGAAATTATGGGCAACACTTGGCTCCACTTCCAGAGATGCTCCAGAGCTTTGGGGAGTTCTTTGCTTCAGGATCATATGTCCAAAAAATTGCTGTTTGTTATTGGATGGAGAGGGGAGGGCAAGACAAGTTGGATTTGTAGGTCCTTGTGGTTGCAGCAGCTCAGAAACAAGCACTGCAGCAGGTCAGGAGCTGCAGGTACCTGAGCTGGGGATGAAGAACCTCTCCCCTGTGACATTTCAGGGTGCACACATGCCCAAGGGAGAGAGAGGGGAGTGAGGGGAGAATATACTTGTCCAAGAACCCAAATACAAGAGCCTTGAATCCAATCATGAAATAGAACTTGTGTTTCCAGCCAGCTCTGATGGGAATTATTTTGTATGAAAAGGGAATATGATAAACTCTGCTAGAATTTTCCTTTTCAGGGTGCACTTGGAAGTTAAAGGTAGCAACTGGGATGTAAAAAACCCCAACCTTTGGCATGTGCTCTTGAGTGACTAACTTGTTTCGTGTTGATAGGGAGGCTGATACTTTTATTTTGCTTCTCAGCAGTAGGGTCCCATTTCTAAGACATGAGTAAGGATTTTTATCCTCTTGCACTTGGAAAAGGAAAATCATCATTCAGATTAATCACTGCATAAAATCAAGAAGTGAATGTTACTTGTGCAGCATTCTAGCCTTCTGAAATGCCTGGAAGGAGTGCAAAGCAAGAGCAATTCCTGTCCTTTCCCTCCTTTCCTGACAGTACTCAGCCTGATTTGGCAAGCTGCAGTGGCTGAAGGGTGAGTTGTGGAGGAGACAATCCCATGTGTGAACAGCTACAGATCTGCCCACACTGTGCCTGGCTCTGGGATGCAGTTCCTTTGCTTACCTCACTTAAGATGCTTGATTTTTATTGGGTTTTTTCCTCCCATCCTAGAAGAATCCATGGGGAATAAGGAATATGCTCCAGAACAGAGCACAGTCAGGAATCTCCATGACTGATTATTAGGAAACAGAAAACAAATCTGGGTTTGTCAAGTTAGAAACAACTGCTTTTGAATTGTAGACAAAAGCTTAGCAACTATATGAAGTGACTTTAATTGCAATGTTTTGATAAGATTATCTAAGCTTGCTTTCTATGAGAATCCAATGAAAATCCATTGCTCCCAAAGGCCAGGAAGCAGAAGCCTCATGGGGATGCAGAGTAGCTGCAGTTAATCAAAGGTAATGGTCATGCCTGCCACGTGTGGAATGCTAAACACTGAGAGAGTGGCAAACTAAAGGAGAGAGATTGCTCTGGGGACCTGCTGATTCTTCCTGCAATAAAGGGCAGTTATGCTTCATAAAAAATTCATTTAATTTTTACTCCCTCTCCCCAAATCCCACATCAGAGCCACTCGGTGCAGGAGTGGAGGGGTGATTGTTCCTGCTGCCAGAGCTGCAAAGCTGCAGGGCTCTGGGGAATCAGCTGCTGTTGCTGCCTGTTGGGCAGTGGCACCCCTGCCACACTCCCCACTCAGCTGTAGCCATGCAAGAGAAAGCCAGAAAAAATAGGATTTTATTTTTACAGGGCCATTCTCCCTAGCCAGCCACTCTGAATGGACTGAGATTCTTCCCTATCTTCCTCTTTGAGCTTTCTTCTTTTCATCATGTCACCCAGGGAACTGATTCCATTTGGCTCACTCCTGGAGATCATTAAACGAGTGAGTCTGTCAGATAAAATTACACCCAGGTCTTCCAGCCTTGGTCACCTGGAGATGTGCAGGTAGAAAAGGAAGGTTTCACACATTAACCCACGATTTTTGCATGTCCAATGCAGATTTACAGTGGTGATTCTTAGCAGGCTGTGGAGTGCCTGGAAATCCCTGTGCTCACTGTCATGTTGGTAACAATTAATCCAGAGGTGCCCAAAATCATTCCAGAATTCTGTTTGCACTTAGTGAATATTCCAACACCCTTCTCAGGCAGGCTGGGCTTCTTAATGAGCCAGCACTTTTGATTTCAACAGCCCTATCTTCTGTCTTCCCAGTTTGGTGTGATTGCAAAGCTAAAGAGATGGGCAAAGATGCTCAAAAATAGGAGTTGAATTTTGGATATTTAACTTGATACGTTGTTCTAGATTATATTAATTATATTATTTTTAAATTTTATTTATTTTTAAATTTTATTTATTT
>JAOEGS010021630.1:9745-24360 GCA_025447755.1 Corythornis vintsioides | reverse complement strand
GAGAATGAGATTCATTATATATAAGCAGAGTAGGAGTGCTTGCACGCTGTACAAAAGGAAGTAGTTGCTGCTCTGAGGGAATGAGGAAACTGCTTTCCCTGCATGTAGATTGATCTGTATATAGGTAGAATTCCCTACACTCCTTTTTCCACTAGGAAACAAACACACAGCACCTTTTGTATCCACCTGCTTTGATTGCCATATTCTTTTGGAAGTGTTTAATATACATTATTAAATCCCAATGGATCTGATATCCTTTACTTGCTAGATTTATTGATTTTTTATTTACAATTTCTATCTTTTTTTTGCTCAGAGGATGAGTCCCTGACATACAAAGACTGCTTGTTTTGTTTTCCCTTTGGTTGTTTTTGACATTCCCAGGCCTTAGACTGGATCCAAGAGACAGGAGAATATTTCCTCTCCACTCACAACTCCACAGGGGAATCTGCAGAAGAAACTCAGGAACTGCTGAAGGAATATGGGGAATTCAGAGTACCTGCCAAGGTAAACAGCCACTTTCATCTAATGATGGCATCTGCTTACTTATGTTTATGATTCTTTTTCAGTGCCTTAAATCTCTGTAATAATATCCCCTTGATTTTGTGTTTTCTTCTGGATCCTCCTAGCACAGAAGACAAATATCTTTTGAAAAGACATTTTTAGCAAGGCACAGGCACAGAAATGTTTTTTTTTCTTGGTTGTGGAGAATTTTTGTCCTGTTTGCATATGGATTTTCCCAGCCTAGTGAGCAATACCCTAATTCCACCCAGAAACAATGCTGGCAGAGTGGTAAATACAGTAACTAACTCATCTAAACACACACAAGTCATCTTGGATTCCTCATCCCTTCTGTCATTACAGCCACAGTTTGTTTCCTTCATTCCAGCTGTGTTGACCAGAGATGATTATTAATCTCATTAGAAATAATCTGCTAATCCCCCCCCAAAAAAAGGGATTGTAAACTCCTGGGTGAATATTTTTTTTTTAATACAAAGCTGCATTCCCAAGAATCTGTTAATTTCTGTGGAGCAATTCTGAGAAATCTGGAGGAATGGTGGTTGGATCTGCTGCAGACAAATTAATTCAAACCACAGGTAATATCTGCACTGCCATGTGCAATCTGGTGAATACAGGTCACTCCCACACTGATCTTATCCTCACATTAAGCTGTAGCTGAAAGTCTTCCCAATCCCAATAATTTCCTGGAAAAACCAATTGTCTGGAAAGAAAAACCATGAGTAACTTCAAATATAACAGAAGGTTGGGTTTTTACTTCTCCATACCTAGCCTTGCTTAAGGATTCAGTTGATTTCAGGTGATTAAGGATTCAGTTAACTCAGTTAATTTCAGATTATTAAGGATTCAGTTAATTTATTCAGTTAATTTCAGATGGCCTCTGGTTCATCTCCTGATTTATGTTGCTGGTGAAATTTCTCAAGTTTAGCTTTGTGTTTGAAATCTTCTGGGTGTTTTCTGGCTTGACCTGCATTTGTGGCCAGGTAAAGTCAAGTACCTGACCCCACATCTTGCTCCAGGCAGAGTGGGAAGTTCTCCCTAGCTCTGAAAAGCAGCTTTTTTTTTCCAGTATTTCTGGGGATACAACTGATTCTCCTCTTGCTTTTGAGGATCAACATGTGCACTACAGCTGGAGTGCAGGCTGCACAGTTGAGATCTCAGCTTTTAGAAGCATTTTGTTCTTGGATAGGTGTGTATTGATGACCTACTGATAGGTGTGTATTGATGAGCTGCTGATAGGTGTGTATTCATGACCTGCTAATGGGTGTGTATTCATGACCTGCCCAAGGGTCTGCAGATCCACCAAGGTAGATATTGAGAGGAACTCCATGTGTTTTATGAGGTGTGATTTTTAACTCCTCTACTCCAAGTCTCACACCAAATAAGGTTTTTTTTCATGGAGAGGATGCACGTCTAACTTCCACCATGTTTTCCTCTCTGTGTGTGTGGCTGCAAATGTTTTCTATCTCCTGCAGCTTCATAAGTGCCCTTATCACAATGCCATTCCCTCCCAGTTTCACTGGGAAATGTTGAAAGCATCTGATTCAGTATCAGATGAATTCCAGTCACACTTTAATGAGGTACCACAGCCCCTGAGCCGCTTCTGGCTGCAGCTTGAGTGAGGAGCGATGGTAACTCCGTGTAACCCGGGACTGTCTCCTGGGCAGCAAACCAAGGAGAAGGTGAAGCTCCTGATCCAGCTGGCTGACAGCTTTGTGGAGAAGGGGCACATCCACGCCACGGAGATCAGGAAGTGGGTGACCACCGTGGACAAGCGTTACCGGGACTTCTCGCTCAGGATGGGCAAGTACCGCTACTCCCTGGAGAAGGCTCTGGGCATCAACACGGAGGTGAGTCCAGGGCACTGGCTGTCAGGGCTTGGAAGGGACCCTGGGGATCTCAGAGTGCAACCCCCTGCCACAGCAGCCCATGGAATAGAATCTGATGCAGCACAGAACAGCCAGGGGGGCTGGGAACTCTCCAGAGGAGACTCCCCAACCTCTCTGGGGAGCCCCTGCCAGGCTCTGGCACCTCCTGTGCTCCAGCTCCAGCCACTGCCCTTGTGCTAGCCCAGGGCACAGTGAGCAGAGGCTGCCCCTCCTCCTGACACTCAGCTCTGGGTCCCCATGGATTCCATCCCCTCTCAGCCTGCTCTGCTCCACACTCAAGAGTCCCAGGGCTCTCAGCCTTTGCTCAGCAGACCCCTGTTGCAGCCCCTCCAGCATCCTTGGAGCCTCCAGCAGCTCCTTGTCCCTCTGGAGCTGGATGCAATATTCCAGGGGAGGTCTCAGCAGGGCAGAGGGGGAGCAGAACCTCCCTGAATCTGCTGGACACTCTCCTTCTGATGCCCCCAGGAGCCCTTTGGCTTCCTGGCCCCCAGGTCATTGCTGTCTCATGGAGAGCTTGTCACTAGTACTCCCAGCTCCTTCTCCATGGGGCTGCTCTCCAGCAGATCCCCTCCCAGCCTGTCCTGGTGTCATTTATGATTCCCAGATGCAGGGCTCTGCACCACTGCTGCCTGCAGTGTTCTGCTGGGGTTTCATGCCAAGCCTGAAGAGGGGCAGTGCAGGTTCTGCTGTGAACACTGCAGGTTATCCTGTGTCCAGTAGAAACACTTCAATCCCAGCCAAACTACCCAGCTGAGCTCCTGAAGAGGAAAGGGGTTTTTGTAATGTATCAGTGGCATGAGAAGACAGATGAAGATCAGAAAGCCTCTAAAAAAATGTTTGCAGCATTCTCCAGGAGAGCATGGGGAGGAGGGGAAACACCTCCTTGGAATAAAATTGTATCAGTTTTAGCATAAGCCACAAATTCTGCTCCCACACTGTTATTTTGAATGAAACTCAGGTTTTGACTGCAAGTTTCCATTCTCTCATCCTTTAAATAACCACAGACTGATCCCCAGCCTCATCTCTGAGAGCTCTTTCAGGTGAAATAGAGCAACACAAGAGAAACAGAAATGAGAATCCCCTGTTTCTCCCTGGCCACAGTATCAAGGGGGAGTGCCAGAGGCAGAAACACTTCAAAGCTTTTCACTCAAGCATCCTTCAAAATGAAGTATCAAAGAAAGAGGAATAAATTCCCTCACTTGTGCTCTCAGGATAGCTTAACTGTGCTGCTCTTGTAGGGTCTCTGATTTACAGAGTTACTCAGCCCAGCCTGGAGAGGTCTTTCTGTGGCAGAAAGCCAGTGGAAATTGGGGTTGTCTCTGCACAGTGCCCTGGCTTCTCAGACTATTGATGGAGTTCCACACTAGGCAGCTAATTTAGATGTGAAGGAGAAGGGTAAAATGTAGACATTTGGTCATCAATACCTATTGCTGGATGGGAGTAACAGTGAAGACTAAATAAATCTCATAGGTGGAGGGGTTTTTAAGATTTCTCTCAACTCCTCACTGTAGTTCTTCCAAATCTCTGAATTTTCTCCTCTCTGCCACTGGTATCTTGATTTGACTTTTGTCCCTTCTTAGCTATTTGTTCTCTGCAACATGCATTTTTGCACAGCAGTAGGGCTACAATGAATTTAAAAGACATACTGTCACTTTGTTTTTTTCCAGGATAACAAGGACCTAGAGCTAGATATTATTCCAGCAAGTCTTTCAGACCGGGAGGTGAAGCTGAGAGATGCAAATCATGAAGTCAATGAAGAAAAAAGAAAATCAGCCAGAAAAAAAGAGTATGTCCCCAGCTGCTCACCCTCACAGAGGGGGCTGCCCTGATATCTCTGACTGACTGTCCTGTAACCCCTTCCAGCTGCAGAGCTATTGGGATGAGTCTGCAGGAGTAGGGCAGAACTGGTGCCTTGGAGGCTAGAGAATTTCAGGGCATCTGTGTGTTCTGCTTTTGTGTTGGTTTGAAACTGAAGATCCTTTTGAAAAGGGAAAGGAGTGAGTCAAACACTCCTGATGTCCTGGAGATGCTCATTGTCAGGGTTTCTTTCTGACTGTATGTGGAAATTAAAATGAAGAGGAAAGAAATGAAAAGCATCTCTAGATGTTTAGGTACCAGCTGACCTCCAGTGACATTCAGAGGACTTAGAGGCTTTCATGGACACAAGAGTTCACTTACAGTTTAGGTTTAAATTTCAGAGAGAGTAGAACTGGAAATATTTCATACTCAAATATTTGGAGGGTGTTTGTTGCACTTCAATGTAAAACCAGTCTAATTTCACAGTATTTTGTCTTATTTTTTTGTGTGAGAATATTCTGGAAGGAATGTGTGTGTACAATCCTCAGCCCTCTGAAAACTGCAGTGATAACCCTGATAAGAATTAGTTTCTACTTTAGTGGTGCCACTTGTTCTGCCTGTGTCACATTTTCCAACCATAGAAATCATAGAAATGTCTGGGGCTGAAAAAACTTGGAGCATTTTAAGTGTGAGATGCCCAGCCTTGGGCATCACAGAGTGATGGGTGGAATTCCCAGGAGTCTGGGTCCTCTCCAGTCAGATCCCAAGCTGTTGAAACCTCTTCAAAGCAGTGGGACCTCCCAAATCCATCTGTATTGCCACTGAAATTCAAGTTTCAGGGTGACTTACTGATGCAAATGTTGTTGGTGAACCTCAAACCCTTGAGGAAAAAAAAAAACCAATTTGAGACTCAGTCAAGTATGGGCACATACAGTGGAAATCACAACTCAGGGTCACAGAAACACAGCTTGAGAGAATTTTATGCAGAGGAGATACTTAAAAAATGATTCTAGAGGCACTAGAGTATGAAGTGGGGATCCATTCACACAGCAAAGGGCTGAAGGTGGAGAGGGGAAGGGCACTGAGCCATTAAAGCAACAGAAAGATGTTTTGTTGTACCCATGATGTCCAAAACCCCTGAAATATTTCTTTTTTTTCCCCCCAGATTTATTATGGCTGAGCTGCTTCAGACAGAAAAAGCTTATGTCAGGGACTTACATGAATGTTTAGAGGTAAGCTACCTGGGAAGATTGCAGTGTTTTTGGGAAGGACATGGGATCCTCTGTGGTTGTTCCCTGTGCTGCCCACCCTGGACTGTAAATATCTGCACCTCCAGGGACACCTCAGTGTCTTTATGGACATTTTCAGGGTGAGAGCAATGTCCTCAGACTCAGCAAAGAGCACTATATTTGCACACTGGCCTGAATTTCCCTGTTTTCTACTTTGTTTTGTTTTTTTTTTTTTTAATTAATGAGCATTTTCTTAAGAATTCACATCTATTCCTTTGGATCATCTCGTCTAGAGTCAAATACCTTGCCTAGCTCTACAGTGGGACTATGATATTTGAGGCAAAAAGCAGAGTGTTTTTCAGTGAAATATGTCATCTTTCACATTCCTGCAGTCTGAGAGAGAATTTTATGTATTCTAATGCTACTGGAGTGGCAAATCCAGCTTCTCTTTCAGCTGCTGCTGCCTGCAGTTTTCAGACACCCTCAGTTGGACAGCAAAGACAGGTGGTGGTGGCAAGTTTCTGCTTTTTTCTCAGACAGCTTCTGAGTGTCAGCACGTTGAATTTCTCTGGAGAGCTTTCCCTGACACTGGAACATTTATTTTTGATTTCTTTTAGCTTGTTTGTTTAATCTCAGAGTAGGTATTTCCCTTGTCAGTCTGCCTCTCTGGCACTAAACCAGGGAGACCTATTCTTTTTTCACTGCATTTGTTCAAGCTAAGAATTGCTGGTGTCTTCCAGACTTACCTCTGGGAAATGACAAGTGGAGTGGAAGAAATACCAGCTGGGATCCTTAATAAAGAGCATGTCATCTTTGGCAATATTCAGGAGATATATGACTTTCATAACAAGTAGGTTTGCCTGAGTTTTTCTTTATTTACTGATGAAAAAAAATGAAATTGCATCTTGGTTTCAACTTCACCTTCCACTCATGAGCAATGTCCAAGTCCTACAATGCCAGTGTTTTGCAGTCCCATAGGTGATTTCCATTCCACAGCACCAGAGCCATGGTTTTGCCTGTCAAAAAGAGGATCTCTTGGCAAACATGTTGTTTGGATGTGTTTTTGAGGGACATGGTTTAGGGGTGAGCTAAACCCCTCCCCTCCACCAGCATCCTTCACAACCTCCTCCTTTGGCTGGTGTTAAGGCATTTTAGGCACGTTGAGTTGCTGATGAACATGAGCACTGATGAACTCATTAGTCATGCTGCTTGCCCTGGGTGTTTGTAACTCATCACACTGGGTTTCTTCTCTTTTTCAGCATTTTCCTGAAAGAATTGGAGAAATATGAACAACTGCCTGAAGATGTGGGGCACTGCTTTGTCACCTGGGTAATGAGGCTGCTTCTTTCCATGATTTATTCAAGTGACTCTCCTAGCACTGACAGAAACAAGCTGGGAATTAGTGCAAGGGTTGGGACTGAGAATGGGAGCTGATCTGGAGCTCCAGCTGCTCTGGACTTCACCTTTTCCAGGGTGAAGGGTTCCCTCTTGTCACAGGCAGTGGTGTGGAGGCTTTCCAGAGCACTGAGCAGCACAGCTTTTCCCTCTGCTGCCTCCTCCTGAACAGGACTCTGTCAAATCCATCCTGTATTTAGGGGTGACATTCATTCCTTTGTGAAGGGCCCTGGGAGGACAGACATTTAAAATCTTAATATACCCTTTCAACAATATTAGTCATGCCATCAGAGCTCTGCAAAGGCATGAACAACGTATTTTATCAACATTTTCCTTCAGAAATCGCTGCTAAATTGCTGAGCTGCTCTGCTCTCTTATTCTGTTACCCAGTGCCAGGATAATTTCCAACAGAACTTTGACATCTTGGTGCTAAGAGTCTTTGTGGGTGTAGGAGGCTCCAGGAATTGGCTACAGTCATTTTTCTGTATGAAAGCTGCTCTCTTTTCTATTTACCAATCAAGAAAACATCTTCATGTTTTCTCTGATGGTTTTATTCATATTTCAAAGCTGGGAATTAGTATTTGAAAAGGCATTGTGGAAAATTTTCACTTATCAAATAAAATAGCCTGGTTTGATGATTTCAACTGGGTTTTTAGTTTAAAAACACGGCAGAAAGATTGAAATGGGTTCAGAAATGTTTGCAGGGAAGAGGCTGTTTGTGCAAGATGGACACATTTGCACTGTTCTGTGCAAAGTCTTCATGGTGCTTTAAGATCTCAGCACCAGGACCTGTCCTGAACTGTGTGCAGGGTTACAGCCAAGCTGCCTGCCCAGTTGCACTGGGGTGTTTAGTTCTACCTGCTAAAACCCCTCCTGGTTGCTGCCTCTCCCTGGGACACAGGGCTCAGGAGCACAAAGCTGCTCTGAGGCAGCACAGATGCCTTGAATTTCCTCTGAAAAATAAATACATTTGGAGATGAAATGCAAAACATTCCTAGCACAACATAAAGTTTGAGCCCTTAAAGTCTGGACTAAGGTGAGAAAGGCAACTTTGAGCCAGGATCTGAGCCAGGCTCAAGTCAAAAGCATTGGAGCCAGCTGCAGGTAGGTGTGTCCACACTGCTTTATCTGCAGGCAGAGCCCACACTTTGTGACTGGGCTTTGAGACCTGTTGGATATAAGCTGTGTAACATCATGAGAGCTCTTGGAAATTAGAGATGGATTTTAGGTCTTCCCTCTGTGCTCTGGCTAAAGAAGCCTCCCCTAGATGTTACAGCTCAGAACTGCTCAGCTAAGGGATGAACTGTCTGGAAGTCTTCTCTTCATTTGCAGTTCTTCTGTTGCTTTGGGCAGTGGGGCTTTAGCACCTGCACTTCCCCTGATGAGCAGAGAAATCACTTTGCTTTCCCCTTGCTGTTTGTTTCCACAGGCAGATAAATTCCAGATGTATGTCACCTACTGCAAAAACAAGCCTGACTCCAGCCAGCTGATCCTGGAACACGCAGGGACTTTCTTTGATGTAAGCAGCCTTTGCCATGTCCCTCCAGCAGGCACAGAGCAGCTGAACACCTCCTGGCTCCTCTGCCTTCCCCTGCTTTGCCACTGGGGTTTCTCATTCCCCTGCAGACACCCCAGGCTGTGAAAACAGTGAGGTGTGATCTCCATCAGTGTGGAGACTCACATTCTTCTGCAAACTCTGGTGCAGTTTTCAGATCCAGTCCTTGCTAAAGATCTGGTTTAGATCTCTCTGGGTGTAGCAGTAAAATGAAAAGCAGATCCCATTACATTTTATGACCTGAAATGCTGAAGTCCAGCCCAAGATCCTGTTGTGCAGGTTTTACCCAGCCTGTTAAACCTTTGTTCCTCATGCTAGCAGGGGACTCCAGTGCCTGCCATTAGACTATTTCCCTTACAAGTGCTACACCTGGTGATCAAAACTGGCAGTCTCCATCCAGTGCCAATTTTATAGGCTGAGAAAAATCTTTAAATTAATTTTTGAGTGCTTTTTAAACTAAGCTTTTCTCTGGTTTTATGGAATCTCACCCATTTTGCCCTCTTTGTCTGCTAGCTCAGGGCTTTAACGAGTTGCCTCTATGCAAAAAATGCCAAGACCTCTTGCCCAAACACTGAAAATTCTTGTACAGGGGTGAGGGCTCCAGCCAGAAGAAAAGTGATGAGCTCCTTTTGCTGTTGCCTTGTGGACTGGAAAGGGGATTTCCAGGAGGTGGCGCTTGAGCCTGTGGAATGGTTTGTGGTGGCTGGAGGGGGATTGGAGCCGCCTTGGGCAGTTGGCAATGGTGTTTGCTCGGGGGAAAAGCGAATTTTCTGCCTGGCTGTTCCACTGAGGCTCAGTGCATGGGCTGCAAACCTGCCTGATGCTTCCTGACACTCGATATCCACCTGTTCTGCAAGGGGAGGTGTGGAATTGTGCTGGGTCGTGCAGTGATGCCTGTGCACAAAAAGAAAGCTGAATTTCTCCCCCCTAGAAATCCCCCAGGAGCTATTCCATCTGAGGCACTAGCCATACTTTGATGATTTCGTCTTGATTTGCAAATCTCTAGACATTTGACACAGGATGCTGGTTATTTTTTGGTCACAACCTGCTGTGATGCGTCCAGAGAAGTGTGATGAGGATGCTCAGAGGCTGGAGCAGCTCCTGTGAAGACAGGCTGAGAGACTTGGGGTTGTTCAACCTGGAGAAGGCTCCAGGGAGACCTTCTTGTGGCTTCCAGGGTCTGAAGGGGCTGCAGGAAAGCTGGGGAGGGACTTTTGAGGCTGTGGGGCAGTGACAGTGGCAATATTTTTCAGACCAGTTCTAAGTGCTTCAAGGTTAGCTCAGATACCCCTGTGCTTCACCTCACTTAGAAGTCATAGAACTCAAATGTGTTGGCATATGGTGTGGAAAATGGGTATTTTTGCTTCCCAGCATAAAGATAAACACTGGAGCTAAAAAGCCCAGTAACCTCCCTAGTGCTCAGCAGCAAATCAGACTGTATACAGAAAGAAAATCTCCATTCTTGGCAGCTCTTCCCCCTTCATCTTCTGTAACTTCTTTCCAGCCTCACATTTTCCCCCCAGGAGATCAGTACCACCCCTTCCTCACCTGCTCCTGGAGGAACTGAGGTTTTCCTGAGCCAGGAGCATAAGTCTGAAGTCTTTTAGGTGGCTGAATAGGAGCATTTAGGGTCCTGTAGGATTTCCAGGAGCTGCCAATTCCCTCTGGAAGGGAGTGGAGCATCTGGGCCCTCTGCAGTGTCACCAGGAGTTCAGCAGCACGTCACACAGATCAGCACAGACACTTTGGCTGAGATGCAGGTGACAAACCACAAGTGTTCAGTGCTCTAAAAGGTCTCATAAGGGCATCTCTCCTGGCCTCCAGAATAGCTGGGGTCTGTCAGCACCGTGTCAGACCTGTTACTCCCACCTGGGTATTTTAGCTACCCCAGGGCTTTCAAATGGCACTAGATGCTTATGTTTAGACAGCTAAATTACACCCTCCCCGTGTGATTTAATTGAATGTCACTCCATTTTAATTGAATGTTAAGACTGTGCTTTCAGCCCTCAGTGCTGGGAGATGCCAGATGACATGACAGATGAGTTATGTTTGAATTGAAGTCTGTGTTTTATTCTGCATAGGCTTAGCACAGGACCCCCTGCTGTTTAAGTGGCCTTAGGGGGACTCTGCAGTTTATTTCCAACCTCTGTGAAAACAGAGTTATTTGTATGTGAGCTTAAAGAGAATTAAAAAAAAAACAAGCAAAGAAATGCAGTTTCAGAGCTACAATAGGTTGTGGGTGGTTCTGTGTGGCAGGTGGTTAATATTTTTTCCATGACTGACTGCTGCTTTTCTCCCTTCTAGGAAATTCAGCAAAGACATGGCCTGGCCAACTCCATCTCTTCTTATTTAATCAAGCCTGTGCAGAGGATCACCAAATACCAGCTGCTGCTGAAGGTACCTCAGTGAGCTGCCCAAATCAGGTCCTGCAGTCATAAGGGGGTAACTTGCTCTTCAAGGAGGTGCTTCATCCCTGCTCAGGACTTGCAAGCTGAGCTGCTGCTCCTGCTCCTCCTGCTTCCCAGGCCTGAGCATGGCAAGGAACTGAGAAATCAGGTTGTTTCAAGTGTTTGAAGGGAAAAGACTAAACAGAAAGTAAAAAGAAAAAGCAAACCAACCAAACAAACAAAAAACCACCAAAACAAACAAGCAAAAATACCCAAACCAACAAAACAATGAAACCAAAACACAGCCAACCAACAAACAGAAAAACCCAAACAAACCTGGAGAAACTGAACAACTGTTTCAGCTGTGGGTTGGTTTTTTTTTTGCATCCAGGTGGATTTAACCCCAAAAAAATGAGAGCTGGGAAAGGGAAATTGAAGGGATAACAGAGCTATTTGCTTTCCTTCTTGCTAATTTGTGTCAGAACACTTGGATTAAAAGCATCATTAACAGCACTAATGAACTTTGGACACTTTCACTGACTCTTAAACTATTCACTGACACTAGATTCTGTTTAGGAGCTGATGTGTTTGTGTTTGAAAAGAAGGAAAAAGCTTCATACCCAAAACAAGTGAAACATAAACTTTTCCCACATAAAAAAACCCCAACAAACATCTTTGTTGGTTTGTTGTAAATTGTTTACAGGGTTTTGCAGTGTCTTGTGAGAAGGTAAATTTTAGATCTAAAGTAGTTGGTGTTCACTTCAAAACTAATAAACCAGAGAAACCCAAATATCTGGAGGATAAGAGATAGAAAAAAAAAATTAAAAATCTAGGCTTTGAAAATCTAGGACCAGAGACAGAATAAAAAGAAAAATCTAGACTTTGAAAACCTAGGAGCAGATCTGATGCTTGCATCTCTCCAAAGCTCCCTGTTTCTATCCCATAGGAGCAGATCTGATGCTTGCATCTCTCAAACATGCCTGTGTTTATCCCAAAGGAATGATACACTGCACTAGGAAGGTATCTGCTGAGTACATTCCATGTGCTGTCAGATCTGTGCTGGGAAGCATCTTCCTGGACCAACACAGGGGTTCCCCAGCCCAGTGAGTCCCCACAGCCTGTGAGCAGCCACAGCCCAGTTAGTGAAGCACTTGTGTGTTCCAAGCAAGCACAGCAGGTGCAAGTCCAGCAGTCTGGGCTGAGGTTGTTGAAGGTGTTCTGTGCTGCTTCTCAGGAGCTGCTGACCTGCTGTGAGGAGGGCAAAGGGGAGCTGAAGGATGGGCTGGAAGTGATGCTCAGCGTGCCCAAGAAGGCCAACGACGCCATGCACGTCAGCATGCTGGAAGGTACCAGGGGGCAGGGGAGGGGCTGACAACAAATCCAGCTTAGAATCACACAATAGCAGGGGCTGGAAGGGACCTGGAAAGATTAGAGTCCAACCCCCCTGCCAGAGCAGGGTATCTAGAGCAAGGAGCTTGCTTGGCACTGGGGTGGAAAGGTAGAGTTGCAACAGTGCTGTTGACTGATCATTTTCAAGCTTCCCAGCTTATTATTGGTATTTCTCCAAAAATCTTGGGAGAATAAGCTGGTTGGGAAGTTTAGGGGGGTAATTTTTTAATATCTTACGTGTGTGTGCATGTTTTCATATGTGTGTATATATGTACATACAAGCGTGTGTGTATATACTATATATATATATATTTGGTTAAAAAATTCTTACTTAATGCAACACAAAACCCTTTTCCTGAAACAGTGTCAGTTAAGCTGCTGGCAGCCATGATGATTATTGCATGAAAACATTTCTAAATGCTGTCTCAACACTTCAAAAGAAAGAGTTCTGCTTTTCTGAGACAAAACAGCTTGTGTTTCAAAATGTTAGTATATCCATCCCAAAGATTTTTAAAAAAGTATTTCAGAATTACACAAAATATAAATATTTGGATAGCCCCCAAAAGAAGTCTCTCATTGGCTTTTTGATGTGTTTCTAAAATGTTAAACTTTTATTCTGGGCAGAGAGGCTTTATTGTCACTCAAATATTTTATTGGCCTTGGGAAATCATTCTCAGTTTGGCTGGAGTCAGAACCAGGAAAGAAGAAAAATAGAAACTCAAGCAAGGAAAGCAGCACATTGAGACCAGGATTCAGGAGGCTCTGAGCAACCTGCTGTAGCTGAGGGTGTCCCTGCTCACTGCAGAGGGTTGGATAAGGTGACTTTTGGGGGTCCCTTCCAACCCAGGGCATTCTTTGGCTCTGTGATGAAAATTGCAGGGAGCAATTTTTGGTGACCCAGCAAAGGTAGAAACACTGCCAAGGTAGGTTAGTTGTGTGGCTGGAGGAAAGCAGCCTTTCCCAAAATAAACATGGATAATCTGTCCTCATGAGACACCCAGCAGCAGGCAGTAATAAAGAAGTAGGGATGACTTTGTGAGGGTAGAAAATCCCTTGGACACTTGTCTTCTGGGGGGCACCTTGCACTAGGGATGCTGCCCTTTGCCCTCAGCCTCCTGCTTATGGGAATTGCTGCATCCTCAGCCATGTGAAAGCTCTTGACATGTAGCCTGGAAGCTGAGAAACCTCTGGGAATCCTGTTTCAGACACCACACTGAACTGTTCTCCTAGATGGAGCTCCCCATGTGGACCCCCAGGCCCTTGCAGGTTGGAAGGCATCACGTTCTGGGGCACACTCTGTTTCTCTGGACCTCCATCAGTGTGCACTGCAGTTCTGTGTGCAGTAACCCCACTGAAAACTGTGGGGTAATTAATTAATTACTGCTCTGCTTAGCAGCAGTCTCAGCACATAAGGCACATTTGCCTCTGGTGAGATAATTACATCATTGAAGTAGGGAAAAAAATAACCAAAAGATAATTATTTTCTCTGGGGTGGTCATCAGTGTCCTTCCAGAATATGCAGCAAAAAGAGAGAGAAGGGCCCTTTTATTTCAATTCCTTACTGCTCTGGTGGTTTTGGGCATTGCTGGTCCCAAGAACAAACTGATGTATTTTGTGTTTTCAGGGTTTGATGAGAACCTGGATGTCCAAGGGGAGCTGATCCTTCAGGATTCCTTCCAAGTGTGGGATCCCAAGTCTCTCATTCGGAAGGGCCGTGAGAGGCATTTGTTTCTCTTTGAAATCTCTTTGGTGTTTAGCAAAGAGATCAAAGATTCTTCAGGACACACAAAATATGTTTACAAGAACAAGTTACTGGTAGGTGTGGCTGCAAAGAAAACCTTCTGGATGTTGCTTGTAGGCAGAGGTGGTGTTTGGGGGGTGAATCACATCCCCATGCTGGGCTGGGGCCACCTTGGAGGGCTGGTTCTGGGTTTACAGGGGAGCTTAGATGGAATCCAGGCTCACAAGTGAGTTTGGAGGGATCTGAGGTAGTGAGATGTGAAGGGTGAGTGGGAGATGCAAGGAGGATCACCCAAACCTGGCTTCATTTCCCTGCCACCCCCTGCTGGATATCTACCTGTGTATAACAATGCAGAGACAAGATCTTGCTCCCTTGCCCATCTCTTCCTCCTCACTTCTCCCTGCAAATGTAAAGTTCTCTGGGCTCATAAAGCTTCACATGTATGAAATCTCATCTTTCCTCCCCACTAGACCTCAGAACTGGGAGTGACTGAACACGTTGAAGGAGATCCCTGTAAATTTGCTTTGTGGTGTGGACGAACCCCTTCCTCAGACAACAAAACAGTGCTGAAAGTAAGTCCTTCTGAAAGTCAGTCAGTCCTTCAGAAAGTCAGTCCTTCAGAAAGTCAGTCAGTCCTTCTGAAAGTCAGTCAGTCCTTCTGAAAGTCAGTCAGTCCTTCTGAAAGTCAGTCAGTCCTTCTGAAAGTCAGTCCTTCTG
>JAOEGS010021628.1:0-22543 GCA_025447755.1 Corythornis vintsioides | reverse complement strand
AGCCTGTACTGATACATGGGGTTGTTCTTCCCCAGATGCAGCACCTTACACTTGCTCTTGTTAAATCTCATTAAATTAAACAGTAGTTCTCTGTTCTTCTTGAACTGGGGTGCCCAGACCTGGACACAGTATTTCAGGTGGGGTCTCACCAATGCAGAGTAGAGGGGGAGGAGAACCTCCTTTGACCTGCTGCCCACACTCTTCTTAATGCATCCCAGGATGCCATTGGCCTTCTTGGACACAAGAGTGCATTGTTGGCTCATGGGCATCCCCCTGTCCACCACTGTCCACCACTGTGTATCAAGTTATCCTCCTTACTTGAAAAATAATGCAATTAAGAAAATTAACATCTCCTTTGACTTGCTGATGGTAATACCTGTCAGGTTTGGGGTTCTACTTCTCATTCCATAAAAAAACCCAAGAAAACAACAACAACAAAAAACCAAAATCCACATTTTTTCATAGAAATCTAGAGGAGTATTCCAATTTTAATATGCAAGACACCCAGAGAAATTGATGGTCTGAGTGATGTTCTCTATTGGCACATTGGTTGATTGTTGTCCTGTGTCTGTTATTGGGATGGCTACCCCATCACCAATTGATGATACATCCTGGTATGTCCCTACTTTCCTTGCCAGAACTGGAATGATCCATTGCTGCAATGCAGCCTGGTTCTTGCAGAGCTCTTGTCTGGATGGGCTTCAGGGAAAAAACAACTTCATAGATTCCAGAGTTGAGAAAACTGTGGAGAATCTCTCTGTGACTCAGTTGAGGCAGCAGAGACCTTGACCTTTGCCTGCTGGTTTTTGGTTCCCCCACAAAATCAAATCAGCTTCTCAGCCAAACAACTTCCTCCCCAAATCCAGTCCCCAGCTCTTTAATTTCCCTTTACTGGGTCCACAGATGGGTTTTTCCTCCCACTCTGCTGGCAGGATCTCCACATCCCGGTGCACAGTGCCTGGGAGCTGTTTGTTTTCATGCTGACTCAGTTCTGCAGCAATCCTACCTCAGACCACAGCAGCCCTAGATTGAGAGCTAAGAAAACTGCTCGCAACAAAACCTGAAGCCACGTGCAATCTGGAGGGCTTCTGGTATGTAGCCCCACCTGGGACTGACGTCAGGGTTACTGACAGAGTCACAACCTGCTCTAGCAGCCCTGCACTGCTTGCAGAGCACACGCTTCACCTTCCCCAGACCTTCTGGAGGTAGAAATGTCAGGGGAGGCTGCAGCAAAGATGCCTTGTGTCTGGATAACCACAGGTATGCAGGCTGCAATCCAGCATTGCATAATTACTGGCACCTCTCCAAATTATCTGTTTAGCTCTTGACCCCTTCCAGAAGGTACTTGGAAAGTGTGCCTTGTGGAAGGCTTGTCTCTGGCGGTGGTAGCAACCTTTTTTTTGGACTTTCTGCTCCTCGTGCCATGAGGCTGTATGTGGAAATGTTATGTGAGCTCAGCATGGTGTTCGTGGAATGGAAAATCAAGGCTACTGTGTGGTGATAAGGCTTCCCAGGGCATGGGTAGGATGCTCCCTCTGTCGTGCAGGACAGGGTTACAGTGCTTGTCTCAGATCTGCACAGAAGCAGCATGAGGAGGAACTGGCCCCTCCATCATCTTTCCTGTCTACCTCTACCCTGTCGCACTGTGCTCCAATCTGTTCTGTTTCTCATGGCTCTTCATGCTCTGCCAGCAGAGCTGAGTGAAGATGGGAGTGGTGGGGTGCTGGGTGTGCTCCTGTGGTCCTCTGCCAGAAGTCCCTGCATTAGGTGTAACAAGCATCTTGTGACTTTCCAACAGTTTGACAGTGCAGAGCAAGATGATGGTGTTCTTTCCATACCTATTCTGCATATTCAGATGTTTCCAGTAGTGACCTTTCTCACTGGGAGAACATTTTGCAGTAGGCTAGGAAACAGGGAACTGAGCATGGGGCGACAGAGAGGGGAAACAACTTGTCACCGAGATTTTGCAATGGTTGTCCAAAATGCAGTCTTCTGTGAAGCTATTTCCTCCCATTAAATTCCCTCCAGTACTTCCACTGTGATCCCTGAGTTGGCAAAGTGATGACTACTGTCTTAGAAAGGGGATTTAAGCACAGGCACCTTGCTTCCTTGCCATCCTGGAGCTATCTCTCTTCAGCAGCATCCAGGCTTCAGAGCCAGCATCATAAGAGAGCAGATTGAGCTCAGCTCCCATTGAGACACTGAAAGACTCATCCTCCTGTTCTCCAACTGCTGCTTGTTGAGAGATACACACGTGGCAAACTAGCACAGTTTGTGATGCACACCATATATACCTCCACTAGTTGCTTTTGTTTCTAACAAAAACAGGCTGCTGTTTTTTGTTCAGGCTGCTTTTGCAGTTATTACATTTTTCCCACTAAAACAAATGCAGTTCAATTTCTGTCAGTTCAAAGCCCCAAAAGCAGCACTGGAATGTCTGGTGGTTTTGTGCTTTGCACTCATAACTACGATGATCTGAGAATAACATCATGTTTCTGTGCTGGTTTAATTACTGCTGCTGCTGCTCCATGGAATTCAGTATAAAAATACATTAATTTCAATAGGAGGAAAAAAAAAAGGTATGGAAAATCTGCTTTTTCTTTTTTTCTAGCTGGCTGTAAAAGTCAAGGGAGGAAATGTGAGCAGGGCTCTGTTTTAGGAAGCTACAGGCAGCTGGACTGTATTGCTGCTATAGCAGGAGCAGCCACCTGTCTGAGAGCTGGGATATGACTGAGTGCTATTCAGTCTCCAGGATTTGTTGGCCACAGCTGTAAGGCTAGTTCTCAAATACTTATTTATTTTTTAATTTCAGTCCAAGAGTCGTTCCTAAAAAGGCATTTGAAGAAGTGAACAGATATCAACCAGATTGTTTGGACATCAGAGACAAGAGGCTCTCTACATGTGAAGGACGTAAGGACAGACCAAAATACTCTGCTACCTGCCAAACACTTGCTAATATGCTGGCCACTGACAGCAGGGTTTTTCCCAAGAAGTCTCTGTTCTTTCCTGATTTATCACCTGGGTCACAGAATCACAGAATGGTAGGGGTTGGAAGGGACCTCTAGACATGATTAAGTCCAACCCCCCTGTAAAAGCAGGGTCACCCAGGGCAGCCCACACAGGAACAGATCCAGGTGGGTTTGGAAAGTCTCCAGAGAAGGAGACTCCACAACCTTCAGAACCTGCTGCTGAAATCCTGGTTACTTGAAGGCCTTTTTGGCTTGAAAATTCTTCCTGAGCTAGTAAATAATAATGGTCACATAGCTCACAAAAAAAAAAAAAAAAAAAAAAAAATATACAAGAAAATCCCCATGATCAGAGAAACTAAAGGTCACTCTGGCCTTAAATGGAGCATATGGTTCTATAATGGGTAATGGATGTGTGAGATGGGTATTAACTGTACATAATGGCTAAAAATATCTTCATTTCTCTTAGAGAAAAACAAAGTATATAATAAATTATTGATCATGTAAAAAACAAATTGGCTGTTCAATTTTGTATATTACTAAGCTTTAGACAAGGGAAGAATTGATACTGAAAAAGAAAATAAAACTTTAGCAATGTATGTATGCAAAACATTACAAAGAATATTTAAAAGGATAAGAGTTTAGCAACATTTATATGAAACTTAGATAAACTGTCTACATTACAATCTGCTATCAGCTAATCTGAAAGATGTTCAAGAAGTCATAAATACTGAACCACAACTAAAAAGACTAATTGACATACTTATTCAAAATAATATTCCAAATCATTTTTGCTTTCAAATGGAAATAGTTTATCTCCTTTTAGACTTCTAATACCTACTTTAGATTTTTAAAATAAAAAAAAGTTTTCAGTGTGGGTTTAAGGATCCCTCTACTGCATCATTTGCCAAAGACTGATATAAAAAATATATCAAAATAAGAGATCAGTCACATCTTACCACCTTTAACTTATCTTTATATAGAAGAATACATCTAATTATTTAAACTTCAGGAGTTTCAATAAGAAAACCTTGTGTATAGGCATAAATGATGAAATGTTCTCATTTAGTTTAACAGTTTTTCTAACACACGTAGCAGTAAAACACATATGCAATTCTCTTTGGGTTTATTGTCTAGACCACACAGCATGAAGTACATTAAAAGTCTGTTCAGAAACAACATAACTGTTTTCTTCAAGCAAGGTGGTATTTTTGATGAGTTTACCTGGACTGGAGAGGCATTGGAATATCCTCCCATGGTTATTGGAACAGAAAATTGCTCCATGAACACAGGCAGTGTTCCCAGTTTCCCTGGGAAGACAAAGTCAAAGAGCGACCAGAGCTCCTTTAAGTTATTTTGCAAAGGGGAGCCAGACAAGATGATTCGATGGGGTGTACGGAACTGTTAATAAAAAAACAAACAAAACAACACAAAAGCAAAAGAACGTTATTTTCATGGTATGACCTGCCTCAAAAGATACTGCCTCCTGCCTCAAAAGATACTCAATTACATCTTCAGTGAACTATCATTTTAAATTACGTGTCCTCATATTCCTGAAATAAACAGCTTTCTGTAATATATTGTCCATAAACTGTTAGCAGAAAATGAACACTAGCAATCCGACATTTAACCCTAATTGTAAATTACTAAGCAATTGACATTTTAAATTTTTATTCTATACCATACTCTGTAAATTTACTGCTGTAAGCACATACAAATGTTAACTAAATGAAATAGTCAAATACGGACCACTGTGATTTATGCTGTTATTCTTTATGAATGGCCAAATGTGTACTCTTATGATAAAGCAATGCAAGCTATTAGATTTTGGAACTTCCCCACCGAGCACTTAAAATCTTTAATTTATTTTTTACAAAGTACCTGCTTGCATACAAGTGTAACCGCAGCGTTTGGATTTCGGATTTTGTGACCCTCATCCAAAATCACATAATGCCAGTCACAGCTGTGGATGTCATCTTGCATCAGTCGAATGTATGAATAAGATGTAATTAAAATTCCATGGCATGAAGCAATTTCATGAATTAGTTCTGCCTAAAAGCAAAAGGTTCATGTTGTTAGTAACAGTAAGACAGAAAACTCAGACCCTACTGAACTACAGGTATGCTGGCCAAGGTATATACAAAAAGATTTGAAATGAAGATACATCATTTACTTTGTAAAGAAAATAAGTATAGTCAAAATTTTGATTGCATGATTCTTAGCTAATCTGTAAAAGAATGAAGCCCTTGAATAATGAAGCCCATTATAATAGATTAGAATTTGACCTGAAGTCTGGTCAGAAGGAAACAGTGAGGGGTTTTTTTTTGTGTGTGAGGGGTCTGTTTGCTTTTTTTTCTTACAGGCATTGTCTGAAAAAAACCAAGCACTGAGTTTTAGAGGAACCAGTTTCTTCAACTTCACCTATGCTCACCTCACAAACCCACTTTTGTGTACTGCACTCAGAATATAGAATGTTAGAAGAAAATTAGACTAGTGAAAAACTGAAAACCAACCACAAAAATCTATTAACCAGCCTTTCTCCATAATAGGAATAATAAATTTGTTCTTAATCTTTGAATTTTTTGCTTCTCTTGTGAGTTATATACTTTCCAAGTTTTTACTAGGTTTTATAGCTGCAAATTATGTAGGACAGGGACAGTCTGTTTCACCTTACACAGCATACCCAATGTACACGGGGAAAAAAAGTAGAAACACTACAGAATTTTCTAAAGTAAATACAAACCTCTTATTACTACATGTGACTTAAAAAAACCCCAAAAAACAAACAAACAAAAAAAACCAGAGAAAAATCCATCTCTCAGATAATATTAACAGTTTATGAACTCTTACTGTAAAATTTCTTACTCAGATATACTCAAAGATTCAAAAAAGCTATTCTGCATTTCACTGTTCAAGAATTTCTACTTTCTGATTATCATCTCCTGATAAAACCATGACATTATTTAATGCTGACATTATGATTCTCAAGAGTAATGTAATCTTTAGAACCATTTGTGTTACAGAGTAGCATTTCTAGGCAGGTGTGGAAGTCCAAAGCTTAATTCTACCTGGTATTACTATCCACAGTCTGCAACTATCTCCCAGTCTCAGCAATGGCCTATCATAGAATACCGTAGACATCACTACCCAAACACTTAAGACAAATCATCTCGAGCGATTTCAAATTAAAAGCTTGTAAAATATGTAACCTTTCCTAGTTTTTGCAATTAATAGGGTATGTCTGCAATTAGCCTGACTTACAGAATGCTACACTGTTGTCATTAAAAGATGTTTTGTGAAAGCACTGCTGTTATTATGGAGGCTCAAGAGACCAATCCCTCCTAGAGGGCAAACAGTGGACTAGTAGAAAACAACAGCCATAAATCACACTGTCAGGTAGCAGAGAGAACAGCAGTGAAACACAGGCACATGAAGACCATTCACTGTAAACATAGCACAGCAGAATCCTAGTCAGGATTTACTGAACCTGTAATTAATTAAAATTTCCTTCAAGCTAAATTTTTAATAAACAAGGATTTGTGCTGACAATGAAGAAATACAACACAATTTTATCAACTCACACTACAACACTTATTAACTCTAAGTTTTACTGCATTGGGTACTTTCTCAGAGGTGGTCTTCACTTAGTTGCAGCTCTTGGAATAATTTAAAAATTTTAAAAGATAACAGGTTTAATATTGAATATACAGTGTTTTGAGGGTGTGGCATTTTACAATTTATGCTCTTTTATTATGTATACTCACAAGCCCTATTTAGTCAAATTCAGGCATGTTTAATTCCCTCCCCACCCTCCACACCCCTCAGGAATCACACATTAATGAAGTATTTCAGAGCATGCACTGTTGAACTAAAAAACACAAAACCAAAACCAAACCAAAAGCTCATCAACCAAGAACAAACCACAGAAACTCAACCAATGAAAAAAAACCTGAGCGGCTGAAGAGAGACAAATCCTAGAAATGCGAAAAGATTACATAGCAGTTATCTACCTTTGAAGTTCTGAACTCTGGCCCTTATATAAGCAAATGAATAGAAGATCATCTATAGATTATTCTATAAGTAGAACAAGCAATACTGATCTTAAAGATCTGTTCAGCACAGTATTTCATGCATTTACAATTCAAGGTTTTTTCCTAACTTAGGGTGATAAATTAATAGTATTGCCCTGTCTTCATGGAAGACACATGAAATGTACAGAGTAGAAAACTTTTGGCAAGCACCCTATCTTAATGCTCAAACATTTATGTTTTCTTTTAAGGACACATCTATAAGCAAATATTTTTTTCCTTTTGGTACCTTGCTGTAGTCACAAGTGTCTCTGAAGCTACAAAACAGGACAATTTTTGACTGATATTCACAGAAATAAGGTTGTTTTTTTTTTTTTAGCAGAAAGTAGTAATTAAAAAAAAAAATTAACAAGACCCAAACTTTTCTATAATATGTAGAAAATCACCATATTTAACCAAACAGAAAAGTGTATGTTAAGACTGAACTTAAGAACTAGAGAAGTACAAAATTCTCTGAACATTTAGATAACTTCAAGGTAAGTGTGAACTTAGAGATAATATCTAGTCACTTATACAACCATATATCACTATCAAAGGTGCATTCTTCAGCAGGCTTATCATTTCTCATAAGCAACCATTAAGCCCACAGATCCATAAATTCAACCTATAAAACCTCTTATTTCTTCCCTTCCCCCTACAAAACAATCTAAATGGCAGCATGAAGAGGCTTCAAAAGAACACATTACAATGTTTAATAATGTAAAAGTTGCACTAAAAAGAGCTAAAGCACTTACTACATATTTAACAAGAAAGCTAATTATTGTGACATGATACTACACTTAGCTGAGTTTGGTCCGTGAGAAACGGAGGTTCCATATGCAGACATTCCAATAACTGTAACCTCTGTAGCTCATTTTATTTACATGCAGATTGTATACTCTACTGTGAGGGTAGAAGGTCCAAAATCTTCAGTGTGATAAGTTATTTTCAAATAGATGGTTCCCCAGGTGCAAGCATCATGGACTGAAAATTGCTTCTGAGGGATGCACTATACATCCAACATTTGACCAGGATAAGGGAATGCAAAGTAATGGCTTTAAAAATGGTATGTGATTTGCTAAAAATCAAAATTTAGCACATATGCTAAAAGCCTACCACAAATACTATGGCAGCAGAGATTATGCAGGATTTCTCAATGATCTGGAAGGCTGACCAGGTTTGCAGCCAATCTGGTGCTTACAGTTCAGATTATTTCATACTATTGTTGGGGAAAATCCTGAAGTTGATTGAAAAGAAAACCAAAATGGCCTGGGAAAGGAGGATATGCCAAGGTAATGACTGGTGAGACTTTCACATACAACAATTCCAGAAGTCCTTTTATAACACTAATGATGTGTCACTACCCAACAAGATGTCCAAGTTGTTCAGTATCTATGACAAAACAATCAGAACAGATGTCTACTCCATTCTGCACTGTCAAGCAAATAATTCTGTGGGCAAGTCTAAAGAACAGGGAGAAAGGATCTTGCACTGATACTTGGGTAGCTTAGAAGGTGCAACAGAAAATACCTATTCATAAAAGCATATAATTTCACCAGCACTGAAAGACATAGTATTTGCTAATATTTCAGGATTCCTGAAAGTGTTATGGTAATAATTACATAGATTAATCTTGCCTAAAAGATAACTTAAGTTTTATCAAATGAAACTTCAGCTTCTGTTTCTTTCTGCTAAGGAATATTGTCTTGCCTTGTGGGATACCTATCGTTGCTTAACTCTCTTCCAAAATTCTCCTTGACTAGTTTTAAGAGAAATCTTTCTCTGTTCCTGAGAAATCACTTCTCCAAGTTTCACAGGCCTGTACAGAACAAGCTGCAATACTGTGTTTGACCAACAACAACTTTCTGGCCAATTACTACACATTCCTCACTGTTTGATATCCAGTAAATTTGAAGGAAAACTATGCTCTTCCACTGGTCCAGATAATTCTAACTTCTATTAGCCCAGAAGCTGAAGTGACCCTTCTCACTCCAAAGTAGGTAACAACATTCAGTTCCCCAGTCCTGTGTCCTGGCAAGTTCATTGTCCAGCACAGTAACTCCTTGTGATAAACATGATGTACTAACAGAAAAACAGGTGAATTCATGAACCGTCAGTTTAATTCCAAACAGGTCTGTGTACCATGGACACCACAGATGCATGACAACTTATTTGGCTTGTGAACATGTGAAATTAATCTCAAAGACAAACTTTTGTTCTTATGCAGTCTGAAACAAGTTTCCTTATTTATTTCTCAAATCAAAAGTTCATGCTTTATGCCAGAGTGTGCACAGTGGTCCCTGGATGAGTATTATAAAGTTAACATATGCAAAAGCAGTCTCCTGTAATGCCACAGGTTATCAAAAGATGGAATTGTCGTAAGATCAGCACCAAGGTATTTACAGAAAGAATGCATATTGAAAAGAAACTCCAAGCAGGAATAAATCACCTGATGCATAGTTTAGGTGATAAATTCAGTGTATGTGATATGCTAATAAATTAGCACTAAGGTTTCTTGCAGGTATAAGGACCACTAGAATGGGAAAACTTTGGATTTTTCTGGTTGGAGTTCCCTTGCTTGTTTTTATTTTGTGACTTTTATTGTTGTTTGATTGTCTTTTAATTATTATCTATTTAAATTGAATAATACACTTGCTGTTCTCTGATTAAGAGGTGTGTAGGAAAAAATGTTAATCAGGTGAAGACTACATGAGCAGTGATACTTGCTTAATGCATAATGTTTTAGTTCTCAGAAGATGAGCCATTAGGACAGAATTAGAGAGCTGAATCTACCTAAAGTGATCATATTGTATACATATGCTTTAATTTTAAGCTGTTGAGTAGGCATTTTTAGAAGGAAAACAGGAAGGTAAAGTTTGGAAAACCTGACTATTCCTGCAGATGGAAACATTTAAGCCAGTCTGTCAAATGCATTAATTAACAAATACCCCAAAATAAGCACACACAAGTTAATTTAGGAAGATATGTGAGTATGTTACTGAGGTCAACAGACTTTTAGGGCTTGAAAATACACCAAGTTAATTGAACAACAGGAAGCTATTAGCACATTAGAGTGTGCTATTTCAGTTTTGCATGTAACTGCATCAATTACCTCAGAATACATTTAATCAAGTGCAATTGAGAACCATATCATTTTAATGTTATTACAAGAAAATAGATACATAAATAAATATTTAAAGGGAAATGTAAAAATGCTTTTCTGAATCCTGAAAATCCATTTAAGCATCTGAAATATGAAGCCAAGGGAAAACAAAAATCTAAGATTTCCTTGCTTTGTTTCTGCAAGGTACCAAAGACTGAAACTTCAGACAAGTCAGGCTTGTCAATTTAAGAAATGGAATATGAACACACATATTAAGAGACTGGCCAAGAACATGAAAAGACAGGAAAGGCACTGCTTGAAAAAAAGAAAACCATCAAAGTAACACTATCATTAAGGAAAATGAGACTAGATTATATCAACTGACATACTGACCAACTGAAGAGAAACTGTGTAAACAAAATGTATTAAATATTAGATCAATGACATACTGATGCATGGAAGTGTGAGGAAAGAATTTACGACTACAAAAAACTTGTATCTGGTGTACAAGCAATCTAGCCATGAACTTCTATCATGGACTACAGTACAAACACAGATCAAGTGAGAAACCTGTAACTATGTTTAATTTGTTCAGACAATAAGGTGTAATTTGTATTATACCATAATATTAACGTATACTCCACAGCATCCCCTTTTTGTTCAGTTTCCTAACAAATCCATACAACACATTGAAGTTTTCGGCATTTTTTTAAACAATCAAAGAAAGAGTACAAGCTTGCACTGAAATGTTCCGTATCAGGATGTATTATTTTTCTGTCTAGCCCAAAGAAAAAGAAAATAGAAGCAGTTCTGGAATTACAAAATGGATGTCAACCGTTACCTTTTTCTTGGTATAAGAACCAGTTTCATGGAGAACGGCGACTCTAAATGGAGGCCACCATGTATGGAATTCTTTTACCCACTGATGCATCACAGTAGCTGGACAAACAATCACTGTTGGACCCAATCCCTGATACCTAAAATATTCAATAATAAAAACAATCTTTATCATGAAATAAATACTTTCTAATAAGCAGCTCGTTAAAATACACATATATTAAAATGACACTTTATAGTTCAAGTGGAATACAGGAGGTGCGGAAATTAATCGGCACTTTGTCTTTCTGGAAGTCTGTTTTTTCAAGGAAGATGAAAAAGGGATACTGCTATGAGAATCTATCCACTCAACAGTTAATGGATACATCTATCATGATAAACACAGAAATAGAAAAGTTCCCAACAATAAGGCATAAGAGAACTTCCTCCTGTGGTAATTTAATACATAAGGTTTTGGTGACTGCTGTTTCTATAAGAGAAAAAAAATCATTAACAAAAGCTATTTTATTACTTCTATTAAAAAGAATGTGTAGCTAGGGTCTCACAAATGGTTTTACACACAGGTGCTCTGCTTCATGATGGTAATATACTGTAGTATTATCACCATAATTTTCAGATAAGACAAGGACTCTAAAGCAGCAGAACATCATCCATAGAAGCTGAGGTCTGAGCTGGGCTTACACTGTCTCGTAAGTTTCTTATTCATAGTCATATGGTTGTTTCTGAGAAGTCTGAGGACATTTGAAACAAAGTTCTTAACCTTAGAGTAGCTCTGAACTTGATATGCAAGAGGAGAAAAATCTCTCATATAACAGCCAAACAAGAAATATACCATCACAAACAAATAACAACAATTATATACAAAATATACTAAGCAGTGGTCACTAGTAAATATAAAAAAAAGAACAAAGTTATTTTGCAAAGTACCAACAACGGCAACATCTACAGCTATCACATATGTGCCAGGTAAACTATATACTATTGAAGTGGTAATCAAGAAACAATTAAAAGGATCACAGTATACATTCAAGATCAAATGCATATGGCAATGAAGAAGGATTTCCCAGGCACCAACAATACTCTGCTTAAAAAAAAAAAAAGAAAAATGTTAATGCCTTCAGAAACCCCTGACATTAAGGAATCATATTTATTAAAAGCTTATACATATGCAGAATAACCTATATGGTGTTCATGTCTTGCATTATGAAAAAATGTAACAACCTTGCATAGTCCAATTAAAAATCTACCATCTAAGGGGAAGACAGAAGTTGAAGATGCAAAAAAAAAAAAAAAAAATTATCTATGCTCTGAATCCAAATAACCACTGCTACTGCTCTTAAAAATACCTATGGCAAAAAAAGGCAACCTTCCCAGAACATACTAGTTTTTCATTCTTTATGGGTAGTAACAAATTACCTTTGTTTTTCCCTTGGTCTGTATCAAACAGGATCATGCTGGGCTTAGCTGCTTGTTTGGGTATTGTTTTTTTCCGCCCCTCAACTTACACTGTGTTAACACTTCCTTTAGTCAATTTTCAGAAAATACACTCTCCCTCCACTCAGTTTTATGAAACTTCTATGCCTAGTCTGGCTCTAACGGTTTTCCACTTGAAAACATTTTATCCTTCTCTTCAGAACTTTTATTTATTTATATAAAAGAATCATCTACCTTCTTCCCATCTATGCTGTTTCACAAAACTAAACAAACCACACAATTCTGGTTGCTAAACTTAGGAGGCATCCACACACACAGAATCATTCAGGTTGGAGAAGACCCTTGGGATCATCGTGTACAATCATTAGCCCTACTTGCAAGTTCACCCCTAGACCATATCTCCCAACACCAGATCCAAGAGATGTTTAAACACATCCAGGGATGGCAACTCAAACACCTCCCTGGGCAGCCTGTTCCAATATCCCACCACTCTCTCTGTGAAGAACTTCTTCCTAGTGACTAGTCTAAACCTACCTTGTTTAAGCTTGAAGACATTCCCTCTAGTTCTGTCACTAATTACTCGAGAAAAGAGACCAGCACCAACTTCTCCACAATGTCCCTTCAGGTAGTTGTAGAGAGTGATGATGTCTCCCCTCAACCTCCTCTTCCTCAAACTAACAGACCTAACTCCTTCATTCTCCTGATTACTTCAAGAGGTTTGCTCTTCTGCCCATCCAATTTATATTTGTCTTCCTTGAAAAAAAGAAAGTGACATAAATAACATTCCAAACTAAAGTCATACTGGTGCCTTGCACCAGGGTACTAGTACTGCCCTATTCCTACCCCAAATATACTTCCATGATATATTTTGTCCCTTTTGCACAGTAGCACTGTGCTAGTAGCTTATGGTCAGTATCACAGATGATCAATATATCCAGTTCTCTTCCTCCTTCTCTTGCTTCTGGGTTACAAAACCCAAATTCACAGCAAGTATCCTTTATCAGTTCTTATTTAAAGGGATGCAATTAAAATTGCAAACAAGATCTATTCTTGGAAGTTACTACCAAGAAATAGGAAGATATAATCATACTATATTTATAATCTTTAAGTATGGCAAACATTAGTATAGGAAAACATGCTGCATTATAACCAACTCTTATTGCCAAGCATGGCAAATCATGCTATCAAAATGAAGCTGAAATGACAACTAAATCCCAGTGAAAAGAACAGAGCAGCAAGAGCAAAACAAATTTTCTGGGGCAATGGGTTTTATTTATGTCAACACTATGGAAATTAATCTTTCTGCCAGTCATAGATAGTAGAGACTGAGCCTTAATGTTTAATGTGTAGGATTGTGTCTCAATATTTTGAAGAGCACAGATAATCATTGTATAAACTTTATGACAGTTTCTCATCTGATCCCTCAAATAAATGAAAACATCTATAGTCAAAGGTAACATCATTGTTAAACAAAATAATGTATTTGTGAACAAGCAAGCTTGCAGACCCCCCTCAAGCCATTCAACAACAGATTTTAACCTAGATACAGACTACAGATCAGTTACTTGAAGTTTGATGCTGCTTTGCTTCTTCTTGTGAAGGGATTGTTAGTTTGAAAGCTGTTGCTTGTTCCGTCTCAGCCTAACACCTTTCCCCCTGCTATAAATCTTGCTTCCCTTACACCACCATAGCTGCAACACTTCTGATAGCTCATATGACGTTTGTTTTTACCCAGCTGTATGGCTCAATAACAATTAAGATAAATTTATTTTTTTTGGTAATAGTTATATCCCATTTAACAGTAGATCCTTATGTCAGCTAGTCTTCAGGCTCCTTCAAAATCACAAAAACATTGGAATCTGAAGAAGTTTACAAAATGAAATTTCTATCAGTGAAATTTTCTGCAAAAATATTCTTTAAAATGAGTAGAAATTGTCTCCTCCCATGGAATAACTATCATAACAAACTTAATGACATGCACTAGCCAAAAAAACAAAACTGAGCACTTTATTTTGCATGCAGAAAGAACACTGCAACTTAGGTGTGCAATTCTATTTTGGCATTTCAAAGTTTTAGTCTTAAGGGAGTATCTCAGGTCTTAAGCTGTAACTGTGTAACAATGTCAAGAGATGTTCCTGAAAGATTTCCATCAAGTCAGTGGTCCTCTAATTGGGGAACGGAATATACCTACATAAAATAATCTGTACAGTAGCATCCTTAAGTCAGACAGCCCTATCAAAGTAAATCAGCTGGTCTGAGTGATGGAAAACTTCAAATTTTTTTGTATAAAGGCTACCGGAGAAACAATGGCATTATTTTCTCTTTACAATTCATGTATATACTGAACATAATTTAAACATACTTCAATATAATTATTTTTATTATAATGCTAGCATATTTGCTTAATTGCATGTAACAATTTACACTGGCTAAAGAAGCCAACAGAACCAGAAAAATCAAGTATTATTAATGTGTGCCATTTGTAATTCTAAAGACACCAAATGAGTGTCTTTTCCAGGAATTTCACCTATGAAGAAGGAATTTTAAAATGCTATTTCATAACAATAAAGCACAAAAGATCTTAAAATAAACGCCAGTCATTCTAACATGGTTTTGAAAAGCAGTAGGAAAAAAGCAGTTGGAAATTCCCCTGTATAAATTACTGGTTTTACTATTAGTACTATTTTTTTTTTGGCATAGATAATTCCCTGCCAATCAGAAACTCTAACTTCCATTGCAAATCATCTTGCTACTTCCTGTAAAGCATTATGTGGTTGCTTGCCAGAACAAATATTTTAATGTAAAATTTAATAAATGAAAATAATGATATTACATCCAATTTAAAATTCCATATTGTGTAAACTATTGATATTAATGCAATTGAGTTTGTAAACAAGCCATTTGTGGAAGCTAACCTTAGACACTGTATTGACCCAAAATATCTAGTGCGGCTCATCTGCAAAATGAAGCATCAATGCCTGGAATTCATTAAAAGTGTTACATGTTTAATTTTTCCTGCCCTACAGCTCCATTGTCTCGTAAAATTTTTCCTTTGATGTCCCCCACTAAAAGAATTAAAGGAATATTGTAATTGAAATGTCATTAATAATTCACAGGACCCTCCTCCACCAGCAATACATCTGATGAAATATTAATTGAGCTCCACAGACTGACAGTCTGCAGAGGAGCACTTGCCTGTAATTTGAACCACGAGTCCTGATCTTGCTGTAGCTCAGACCTGCCAAGAAGGCAATTATCTGGATGGTCTTGCCCAATCCCATCTCATCTCCCAGAATTCCTCCTGCCTGCTGGCAGTGCAATTCCCAGAGCCACCTAACACCTGTCTGCTGATACCTAAAACAAGGAAAAAGAAGATGGCAAATGTTTGATAGTACAGATCATAACAGAAAGTACTCATGAATTAATCATTTGGCAAGGTTCTCATACTAGTCATAGTAACATGCTGGACGTGTGTTTTACATGACTGCTGTATTTACTAGGTCATACATTTTTTATGCATTCAGACATTACATGTGACTTTTATTCTTTATGCAACACTAAAACATTTCTAATTAAACTGATAGTCATTGTCATTAGAGAGTATTTTATTTCATGTATATTTTAAGTGTTAAAAGTAACTTGGAAAGCTACTCTATCAAAGCGTTATGTCTCCAGAAAAGATGACATGTAAAGACCTAGTAAATCATATTATTTGGAACATATACCTTGAATTGAAAGAAAAGCTTAACTTTTAAGGTTTACAGCCTTTACACTCTACTGTGAAAAGTGATCACGTTTGCAAAAGCATGCTTTCTTTTTACATTAATTCATTTAACATTTAGTCTCTTTCAATGAGGAAAAAAAGCCAATAAGCAAAGTGTTTTAAAAGGCAAAATAACAGAAACTATTTTCGTGAATGGGATGCAGCAGTGTTATTACATGAGAGTATCAGGACAGTTACTACTCAGTCATTCACTGGAAATTGTATAACCAACAATGTAAAATAGATTCCAATTAAAGTAAGTAGAATATAAAGATTTACAATGGCAGGCTAAAAAAGTAGAGATAAGATGCTTGACTAAGAATTACATTAGAACTTGGTTTTTTATGTTATGATATAGTGAGACCACTAGAAATCCTACAACCGTGTGTGTGGATTAAATTAAAAACAGAACAAACAGTATATTTAAATTGCAGTTAAAAAACAACACACCACATTAGCACTTTAACTTAGAGGAAGAACAATGTTACTAACATTATTTTCACAATGGCAGGCATACCTGAAGTACAGTGCACAGCAAAAAGAAAAATATTTTATTTCTGTAAAACAGGGATTGATCATTTTAAGGCATTGCTTTATGTGCATTTCAAAACAATTATTTGAACAAACAACATTTAGGATTACTGCCAGCTAATGATACTAGTACTACAAAGCACAACTGAGAATGAATTTATGGTGAGTTCTGTACAGATTTGAAAAATGCTAAAAGAAGATTTTACTTGAGTTAAAAAAAAAAGATTAAAGAAATCTAATAGTGTAAATACAATACGATCTGCTGGTGTCTCAAATGCATTACACCAAGAAGCCTTTAAACTAATTTTATTGGAAACTGGTTTACCTTAAAAATGCAGTAATCTAAAAACAATTATGACATGGCTTGCAGGATTATCTATAATTTGGTTAAGATGCTGAAATTACCACATTTTATGAAGAAGAAACAATTTGATGGAAATATAAAAGAATTGGAGAGAACCCCAATTCCACACAGAAGTGGCTCCTCCAAACTAATGTCCAGCTTGTCTTTCTAAAAACACAACCATTCAAGAACTTCCTGATACTGTTTTGTATTATTTCTTAGAATTACACCAAGCCCTTAAAAGCTACCTGCATTTATAAGCACCTTTCTCCCTCTCTCTCTTTTCCTGAGAAATTTCACATTAGAAAATTGTTTAAAAATTTTACCAAGGTTATCTACAAGTGGAAAAGATACAAGTGCTTTCTTTGTATCATCATAAAAACATGCAATAATTGCAACTATGCAAAAGTAAAAGTCTTCCACCAATATTTTTTTATGGTTATATGGAGAGATAACCAATTCTCTTAAATCTTATGTTTTGTTTGCTACTCCAAAAAAATTGCACAATTAAAAAATGTTGCCTGGTATTCCAAAATTGTTATGTTTGGATTATATGTCACATGAGCAATCACCATGCTATGATGCACCTCTCAAAATTCACCACAGTAGCTAGTAGAGTTTAGATGAATTGTTGCCGAGGCAAAATTGCATTTCAGATGTTATCAGAGAAATCACACTGAAAGCAAATAATGAAAAAACCTGTTTTCTTGTTTATACAGACAGCATTCTTTCAGGCTAAGGGCATAGAGTGGCAATGTTTGTAAGTCAGCTTTGCTCACTATGTTTGGTTTTGTTCTGCAGCAGCACCAGTGGTCCCCCCTGATGAACGTTCCTCAAAGCAGGGGAAAAACAGACTGTCCACTTTAACAGGCTCTCAGAACAAACATAAGCACCTACAATTTCTAGTGTGAGCTAACTTCTGTGGAATTCAATTCAACTGCATAGATCACTTGCAGTACACTGCTATACACCTCCCTGGGTCAATATACTGCCATGTTTTGTACTAAACTTGCTCAGAACTCAAAGTTTAATGCCTATTGACCATGGCCCTCCCTGCACTGGAGATTTCAGCATTTAAGCTACAAATGAGATGAATCATTCAATGGAATTGATCTTTCTAACCACTTAAGAAGGTTAGTCAACTGACTCATGCTCACAGGGATACCCTTCATTAGTGAGGATGGTATCTCCAAGATTAATTTTCAGTTGTCTGCTTTATTTCAATTTGCTTTGAGTTGCTCAGACCACACATCTGTTCTCAGGATGATTACTTGTGGAGTACCTTTGCATAAGCAACTGGAGACCACATATTGGTTGCCAGGACCATACACAGCCAAGTCATTAATTCAGTTCCATTTCAGAGTTAGTGCTTTCCTTCCAAGGAACTGCAGGACAACAGTAATAACTTCTTTGAGGTTAAGACTAAGTGGTCTTGTTGGAAGGGATACCAGGCATGCTTGTTATAAAACAGGGCCTTCTACTACACTAATTATAATATTTTAGAGGGTTAGCTTTTGAAAGAGAAGATGTTTTCCTGCTATGTGAAATGTTGCCAACAAAAATGAACTCAAGGCTGTTATGTATGGAAGGGAAAGATTACAGATGAAGTTAACTTCTCAGATGCTAGCTAATTTGGGCTGGCTTTTTGTAAGTAACTTTTTCAGAAGAACTTGGAAGTGTGACTGAGCACCACAGTGTCAAAAAAATGAAACAGAAAGCAGTCATGTCCAGAACTGTAATCTAGCATTAAATAACTAAAGAATGAGTTGTAGTGTTTTCCATCTACTAAAGGAATTAAGAATGCACTTTCTTAAAGTTTTGCTGGGCAAAAGTTTAAACATTATTTTAGAATATGAATCATAGTTACTTTGAATAGATTTTGAGTAGCTATTTAAAGTTGTCTGTACTTCCACACTGGTAGAAAATTTCACTGACTTCATCCAATCACAGAAACACCTACCTTTCATTTATCACAACATGTCAACACCTTATTCTTCAAAGTAAAGTTATTCTAACAATCCACATCCATATTTTAATGTAACTGTGTTTTCTATTAATAACAAATTAGTTTCTTTGAGGTGTGATCATGAAGCCCTTTTAAAAGAAATAATCCTATAGACACAGATGAAGTAAAATGTGAGGTTCCATTCACTGAAGAGTAACAGCAAAGGGCATCCAGGCATCACCATGACTACTACTAGCAATGTTAACAGCATACAGCAGCATAATATTAAAATTAGGTACACAGTTCATACTTAAAAAGCTTTTTGAAGATAAATCCTGGCACTTTGAAACCCTCTTCAAATTCAGTGTCACTTTCTTCAGAAAGTTCCTCAGCTGTTTGACGTTCTTTGTCCTTCAAACGTTCTTTTTGCCACCTCCTAGAGGGACAAAAGGAGTAAACATTCATTTACTGCATAGAAAAGATACTATATGAAAAAGACACTGAATTTTTGATCAGGTAAAAAAAACCACAAATGCATTATCTGATGTAATGATTTAAATAGTATTACTTTGGAGAAGAGAATTATGCAGGTAGGCACTGCAAATATCTGACATACTAAAAGGTGTATGCACTCCTGACCAGTTAAGCTGTCAGCATTTTATAGCTAGTTACAATTTTCTATAGACATAAATACTAATATAATGGAATCAACAGTGAACACCATCAAAATGATCTGTCTACCTTGAATTCCTAAACCTCCATCAAAAATCCCATTAAAATATCAATAAATCTTAGGTATTCCAAAGCTACTTTAGTAGTATCACCAAACAAATAACTTCCTTCACCTAGAGAAATGTGCAGCAGTGTAAAATCTTACACAGAAAACTCAGTTGGAAATTAATATATTGGTGATGTGCTCTAAGTCTGTTAAGCAGTCATTATTAAGAGAAAGAGGTTTTTGAGGTTTGGAAATTACAAGGTAATCTGTGGTCTGCAGCCTAATCTTCCTTGAACTCTAGGCAGGTTAGAGAATTACCTTCCTGTCCCACAATTCCCCATCCTTTTTCAGAAGTATCAAAGGATCTTCAATATCCAAGGAAATGACAGACTTGTGTTTTAGTGACCCACAAACGCCTACCTCTAATATTGAAGTGTATGCTACTGCCAGCTGGGCACATACTAGCCAGTCAACAGAACTTCACTGACAATTTGAGTTTTGCTGGAGTTCTCCCATGGAAGTGCCATTCATTGTGGGCACACTGAATCTGGTACATAAACTGACAGACAAAATCCCTACAGAAATATACAAGCCATACAGATGGAAACATCCTTATGTTACTGTTCCACATTCAGCACAAAAGCAAACATATCTTATAAAAAGCTGAAGGAAGAGAGCTGATAGTTTGGAAGTAGCTGAAATACTATAAAACATGAAGGCTAAAATGGTTGTCCCAAAAAACTTTAAATAGTAGTGATGGAATAAAAAGAAGCAAATGGAAAATTCAGACCAAATCACATTAAGCTGCTTGTAACTTAAATCTACTGCATTAAGTGATAAACAGCCTCTCAAGTGAGATACTGGAAAGCTCATCTGTTCAGTCTTCTACATTGAAAAAACCCAGTAGAATGTACACTACAATAGTCCTGTGGTAACTCGATGGAGGAGGACTTAATATGATGCAACAGCTTTCCAGTACTCCTCCGTCTTCTGAATGACAAACATGACAGGTGAGTGAATAGTCCATTTCCCTCCTGATGACATTTACCATCACACAAATGGCTGCTTCTTAGCTTAGGTTGCCTCTGTAGGAGCCCAAAAACAAAATTAAAAAAACCCAACCAACCAAAACAAAACAAAAAAACCCCACCCAAAACTCTTAACAGATTTCTAAAAAACAACAAAAACAAAAACCTCAACTCTCTTCCTCCAAACACACTCCATATTCTGGGCAAAAGGATTTCTGAATGTTTAAAAATGTATTTCAGAGAAACTTGTTAGAACTTCCACTTAAAGGTCCCTGGCAAATTTGTTTTTAAAAGACCCTTATGTTAGGAACAAGAGAACAGGAAAGCTCAACACTTTGTATATAAACAACACAATGATGTAACATTTGTCATGAAAGCAAGCTAATTATAGATCAGCTTTTCACCAGCTTTTAAGAAAATACAGTCTGTCTTTATGGACCCAGTCACAAACTTGGAACCTGGTATTGGTTTCTTAAGTGAAAATAAACATATCCAAATATACACATCAGAATAACTTCCAAAACTGACTGCAGTGAAAAACTAAGATAATACAATGCTGGACAGGTTAAAAGAGCCAGCTTTGTTGGAATATGTTTTGATCTCCTAATCAGGAAGTCTTCAGAAGCAAAAACCATGATGGAGACAAAAAACAGGGTATGCAGGGAAAAAAAACGAAGATGGACAAAGATAGTATTCAGTTTTCCCATTAAGAACTATGAGTTGCTAGTGTTTATTATTGGATTGTTCTTATTTCATCATATAAAATCTTGTCTTCCAGTTAAGTAGTAAATAAAGAACTTAGTAAAAATGTATCAAAGTTTTCCCAACAGATACTTTTATATATCTATCCTAACACAGGACTGAGAATTTCAATCTTAGACTAGTAGCCTATCAAATGTTTGATTTAGGAAAGTAACATTCATACTCCCGAGCCTAGCAGGAAAATAGGATACGTTCTAGAGGGAAAGCATAAATTTAGTTTTGTTCAGTACTACAATGTTGTGCTATCGGGCACAGATGGTCAGTTAGTTTTCTGAGTTCCACAAAAAGATCAGTTATTAAATCTGACAAGTTCTGACAGTCATTCCTTCAGACTGGGTCATTACAAGAATTGAAATATATCAGAACTTGATTATATCTGGCAGGTTTATAAGACAACTCAAACAAAGAAGAAAACTCCTATTTACCACACTAAAATCAAATAACTTTTAATTTACAAAGCTTCCAGAGTGACAGCTAGTAAAGAATTAATATTAAATTCAAGCAGGGCCCTCATTTGTACGAGTTTGCTTCACATTCCAGTATGAACCACCACCAGCCAACACCGGAGATTCAGTCTCCCTTGGGAAGAAACAGATTGCCCTCTAGTGTACACTAGAAAAAGTGATCCAGAACCAAATTAATGTTTCCTACAGTAACTTGTAGCTGTCCAGGAATGTAGGCGCTATCTTAATATAACCACGGTGTTTTTTGCAAGAAGTGTGATCAGTGTTGCAATATCTCTTAAAATTACTAGATATCTAGAAAATACGTATTTCTAGATTTTGACTAATAAATCTAGTACTTTGTTATCCTACAGAAAACATTTTATACACATTGCATCTGTTATTACTGAAGTGTACAATTGCACAAGCTATAATATTGAAAGCTCTGGCACTACATCTCTAAAAATCAGAAAGGTGGGGTTTTTTTCCCCTCAATTACCAATTTAGAGAAAAAGCAGCAATTTGCTGTTTCCAGTAACAACTTTACACTTTTGAAGAAGCTATTCAGCTTCTGAAAGGTTGTGAACTTCATATATCATAGAA
>JAOEGS010021627.1:103603-171455 GCA_025447755.1 Corythornis vintsioides | reverse complement strand
GGGGCGGGGGGGGGGGGTGCGATGGGGTGGGCGGGGGGTAGGGATGATGTGGGTTGTGGGGGGGGGGGGTGGGGGGGCGGGGGGGGGGGGGGGGGGCGGGGGGGTATTAGTTTGTTTTGTGGCTTAATTTGTTTATATTTTAAACTTCCTAATCCCCCTGGCCATCTGGAAGAGCTTTTTTTAGTATTGTTAATTATTGATAGTATCGGGGTCATGTAGGCACTTGATAACGTAGCTCCATCTCTCCCGGGACAAACGCGAGTTCACTGATATTTTACTGCTCTGGTTTTGCTGGTTTTTGGTGTGTTTTTTGTTTTGTTTTTTTAACTAAAAGACGGTGGCAAAGCTGCTGTTCAGAATAAGGGCGAAATGCGTAAGGAGAGCACATTGCATGTGTGGGATGCACACGCTTTGAAAAGTCATTATTTGTAGTTGTACCTAGGCCCTGCCTCCTAGCCTGGGTTTTGTTGTTGTTGTTTTAATCTCAGTTTTTCCTATTTCTGCACCTTCCTCAGTCGTCGCACATCTTCGACGGTCCGCGAGAGTTGTTTTTAATCGGGCAACTCAGCCTTTAATCGTACTGCTTTGTAATAGATCGATTTAAAAATGGGACTCTCAGGGAGATTTCAACGGGGGTGCCGGAGCGAGGGCAGGGAGTGTGCAAAAAAGCTGAATTTTTCTGGGGCTGGATTCGGGAAGGCTGGGGAGCGGGGGAAGCTCCGGGCAAGCGGCGCCCCGCGGGCAGCGCGGAGGTGGCAGCGCGATGGGGACCCTGGTCCGGGTCCGGCGGCAGCTCCGGAGCTCGGGGCACGTTTGGGTGCAGGGGGCTTTTGTTCCAAACTCTTTGTGAGACAAAAACCGGCCCGGAGCGAAGGATCGGGCCCCATCACCCGTCCTCCCAGTGCCGCACAATGGAGCGGGGCGAGGGTCTGGCAGCATCAGCATCCCCGGTCCGGCTCCGAAGCGGGGTCCCGTGGGATGTGGGTGCTGTGGGGTGCGGGGATGGGTGCTGGGTGAGGAGGAGAGGCAGGGCTGGGGGCAGAGGGGCTTCCCAGCCTGCCCCGGAGAAGTCACATTTGGCAGATGAGTTTTTGATATGCTAATGGCTGGGTCCCAGCCCGCTGAAGGGAAGGGTGATGGGTTTCATCAGCTGCACACTCTTGATTTATACCTGCAGGAAAAAGAGCAGCCGATGGTTTCTGTTTCATTATGGGGGCTTTCTTCTGACTGAACTCTTCTTTGGTAGGAACAAAATAAGGAGGAATAAGCCTGCGAGTTTTGGATTTAATTGCTGGGAAGGGGGAGCAGAGCTGCGGTGCCATTGCTCAGTTGCAGCATTTCTCTTTTCAATACTCAGTGCCTTTTAAATCAAACGTGCTCCCTGTCCCTGTAAGCAGAACATTTTACAGTACAGAATGCAGGCAGCCTCATGCATTCCCCTTCTTTTTAATGTTTTGGGTTGTTTTTTTAAAGGACTCGAGGAGCCTTGTCCATTAAAATTAACCTTTCTCCCAGCTGGGCACACTAATGTTTTTGTTTTAGTTCACAGAGGGTTAATTCTCTTCAGGGTCTCACCATGGCCGGCCTGAGCCGGGCCAGCACAATCTACTCTTTGAGCCCAGCCTGTCCAGGCAGGACATTGGTGCCTTCTCCTGTGGTGGGGCTGGGACCCCTGTGTGTGGGTCGATGGGGGAGCAGGACCCCCCCAGCCCATTGTGTGCCCGGCTGCCAGCCTGGGGTGGGGCTGCTGGACAGAAAATTTAATCCCTGTGTTCATCAATTATAAGTTAAAGAATAGCCCCTTCAGCAAATGTGGCTGGTTTGGGGCAGGGGGCTTGTTTGTGCTCCACGATGAGGGGGGGATGACTCTAATTCTGTGCCTTGAATTTAACAAGATGGTTTTCTGGAAACTAAAAATTGATGGAAAAAAAATCCTTAGGACAGATAATGAGAAAAAGAAACCTCTAAAGACATTTGTTTGTGGCTGAGGCATCGTCAGAGGCGAGAGGCGAGGGAGATTTTGGTAGGATATAAGTAACACATGTGTGAGATCTCCCCAAACAGCTGGTATTTAAACCCAGCTAAGGGTGCTGCCGTGTGACAGGGTGAGGGAGCAGTGGGGCAGTGATGGGTGAGAAGCTGGTGGCTGTGTTAGGGGTCTGCAGTGCCGAGCCTGGCTGTCACCTTTCCTCAGCCGTGGAAGATTTTCTGTCTGTAAATCCCTACACCTGGGACGTTTGGCCAACTGCAGCTTTCTGCATCTCCCCTCTCACTTTCCAGCAAGGGCCGGGCGGGGTTGTGTGGGGGTCGTGTGAGGGTTTGTGCTTTCACTTTTGGCCTCCCTCTAGGAAATAAAGTCTTTGTTTCTGCTCCAAGGCACCCATGGTACCAGCGGCGCACGCCGGCTGCCCCGGCACACGCTGTTTCCAGGGGAAATCTCTCACAGGGAGCTGTGGATGCTCTGAGGTGTCCAACTGCATCTGCAGGGGTGGGTGGGATCCTTCTCGCCGAGCAAAGCCAGTGTCTGTCCCCTCTGGAGCTTCCCTGGAGCCCGCTCGGCCGCAGGGGGGGCACAGGTGGGAGCGGCGATGGAGCCTCGCTGAGGGCTGGGCCTTGTCTCCAGACTTTATTTGTTGTGTGCTTTACATCCTCCTTCATGTGCTGTAGAGGTTCCTGTACGTGTCCTTGCCGTGCTTCAGCAGGATTCAGAGATGTTCCCTTGTGGAAATTCGTAGGGGTTTTCTTGTGAGAATTATCAAGAGCTCATTTTGCTGAGGGGAAAAGCCAGTCTTTTAAAAACTGTGAGTATTGCTTCTACCGTTGGCCTGATAAAACACAGACAAGGAGAGATTTCTACTCTTTCTCACTCAATCTTCTGTGACTCTTGTGCAACATCATAATATTCTCAGAGAATTTACATTGTATTAAAATGTGGTATGAAACCTACCATGACCTTTGAAAACAATACATCCTTTAATGTGGCTTCGGGGAGGGGTTAGTGAGGGAGTAGCCATAAAAATCTTCAGGGTTCAAGATGAGGTTGAGATTTTTGTGAGTGCTTTTGTCGTAGCAGCAACTGTTTGATTTAGTGGCCCCTGCTACAATGGCTGGTGAGAACAAAGCCAGAATATCCCGTGTATGAGTTCCCTAAATGTGAGACCCGTTGGGAAGATTGGTGGGGGAAGCTTCCTCACCCCTCTTCCTCACTCTGAAATAAAACATGTGCAAGGTATTTGAAAAAAACCCCTTCTTATCAATTGCTTTGTTTCCAAATCTGCCTCGTCTTGTACGGCTTTGGAAACCAGAGGAGTCAGTGAGATGAGAGGTAACAGGGCCAGGGAGGACGGAGGGAGGGCTTATTTGCTTTAAAATTAGATGCTTACCATATGTTTTGATATTCTAGTGAAATCTGAAGGTTAAGGGAGTTGAGAGCATAGAACCACTTTAAATATTTGCCTGTGCTTGACCATTGCTGTGAAGTTCGCAGCAATTCCGCCCTGGCCGTCCCACCCTTCGCCTACACAAGGCACTTGCATTAAATAGGGTGAAAAATAGCAAAGGTCAGGGGCTGGCAAACCTGTGAGCCCCAGCGGGAGCACCCTGGGCCTGGTCGCTGTTCCTACAGGGTCTGGGGTTTTTTTTAGCCTCTGAAACTCCTAAGACTTTCTGTAGGTTATTATTTTTTCGTCTACCAGTTGTGCCTGAGCAGCAGTTTGCAGGGTGCCCAGGCACGCTCTGGTCCCGGGAGGGCTGTGTCTTTGTTCGTGGTGTGTGTGCTGCTGCTCTGCCGTGAATTTTCATGTGGAAATGCACCCAATTAACAGTTTCTGCAGGGAGGTCTGTGCAGGTTTTGTGGCAGTGGGGCCATTCACACCAACTTGCTGTCACCCTGCCAGGGGATGGGGACGGAGGGAAGGATTCTGATTCCTCCTCTCTTTAATCACCCTTGTTTGCCAGGCGACTAAGGGCCCTGTTCCTCCCACAGCAAAAAAGCTCTGAGTGTGAAAATCATCCTTCATTTAGCTTCTCAGGGAGCCCCACAACATGATGCTGCAGCAGCTCACCTCCTCCTCCTCTGCCTTCAGCCCCACGTGTGAGCTGGTGGTTTCACAGCTCCCCAGCTCCTGCCCATCCGTGGCTCGCCGTGCCCGGCGGCGAGTGCGGCCGGTGCTGCTGACCCCGGCATCCCCCAGCGCCTGCGGTTTATGGCACTGCTGGTGGGAGCTGGGGGAGGGCCAGGAGTTAAGCTGAGGCTGAGCTAAACCCTTCAGATAGAGGACTCTTCTGTCCTGGGCTAATCCCCGGCCCCCTCCCGGCGTTGATCAGATAGCTGAAGGTAGAGATTATGCAATTGGTGACTACAAAGTCATGTTTAGCTGCCTCCCTTCAGCGAGATGCTCCGATAGCCCCAGTCCTGATCTGTACCAGCATTCCTCTGCAGTCTTCATTAAGCACATACCTGAGGTTGTCCGTCCTGTAAAACTGGGAATGTTCTAGGTGAGCATTTCCTCAGTTAGAAGTTTGGGTTTCCTTTGCTCATCCCTTTGTTTTAAGGTTTTATAACAATTGCAGTGAAATTTGCAGGAAAGTGCAAATTTGCATGCTGTGCATTAGCCACCCTTCTAAAGATTAACCCAGATTGGTTATGGTTTCTACTGGGTTTAGACTGTAGGGAAAGCTGCTTGTGAATAAGAGCAGCTGGTTTAGATTTTTACTTGGCTTGTGTAACTGAAAACTGGTTTCATTTTTCAAATCCTCATACATTTGGCTCATTCATTTCTGCTTTGTTCCCATGTTTGCTCGCTCACAGTAGTAAGAAGCTACATGCTGGCTTGTCAGGCTGCTTAGGCTTTATCGAGGACTTCACTGTGACTTCTACCTCCTGCAGCTCCAAAAATCCAATAGATAAACACCTTTGTCTTGACAAACTCCCTGGTCAAATGGAAGTGAGGGAGACCAGGCTGGGTGTTGTCGTGCTGAAATGAGTTCCAAACAGCTCATCCTCAAAGGCTGGTGTCATCCAAAGGTTGGGGGTTTTGGGGTTTTTTTAGGGTCTGTATCATTTCACCGAGTGGCACAAAGTGGGATCAGCAGTGCGTGGGCAGCACACCAGGCACGGGGAGGGTTTGTGTGGTTGTGTGTCCATGTCTCCCAGCCCAAGCTCCCTGCGTGGGTCGGTCCCACTCCAGCTCCTGCCTGTGGCACACACACGGTGTGACAGCGCTTCATGTTCGTTGGCATCTGCTGGGCACCATGTCTGCATTTGCACACCCTGGTCTGTGCAGGTAGGACACATTGGAGCCTTTTCCCATCAAGGTCCCTGTTCCTCTCTGCTGACAGCAGCACGAAGCCCAGCAGAGGCTGCTGGGGAGAGCTGTGCTCTCAGCCCTGCTCCAAGAGTCCTGTCCCAGTGCTGGGGGAAAGATGGATCCTCTGGAGACAACCCTGTGCTGCTGCTCCCCAGTGCTGGGTGACAGATCCATGCACACTGGATGGTCGGCTGCCTCCTTAGCACACAGACCTTGCACAAACTCTGGGGCTTTCCTACTTTGTGCCCCCTGGGCACCGACTGGAGTGCTGAAAGAAAAACCTGAATATTGAGAATAAAATAAACTTCTGGGGCAGCACAGCATGTTTGTGCCATGCTGATGAGAAAATAGCATCAGTTTCTGGGGCTCTCGTTCCTGTTCTTCATTAAGGGAACCCATGTGGTAGTGACAGGGAAGCTGCTCAGGGACTCATTTGGTACCTGGGTGGTGGGTTTGAGCTCTAGCCATGGAGGGAGCAGACCCTGTTTCGTGTTGGGAGCAGGTACTGCATCAGTGTGGCCTGTCAGGGCTGTAACATGTGCTCCTTGCCATCCAAACAGTGCTTTGTTTCCCAGACTTCTCCCATTTCTGATAAATTGTGTGGCTAAGGGCGTTTTTGAGAGGCTGGTTTTTAAGCGAACTTGGATTTTACTTTTCTTCATTTTTCTCGCCACTGTTGAGAATTTCTGGACTAAATCCCTTATGAATATCTTGAGTCAAAATGATTTTATTCATAGCTATGGAATTGGATTTCTGGCAAGCCTGCAGAGCTCCAGAACTGGAGGCAGATGGGATGCTGAGGCATTCCCTGTCCCCTCAGCAGAGTTTGGTATCGTTCGGTCGCGTTGACCATGAAGTTTTTCTGCCCTCTTCTCTTGCAGATGAGCGGGTGGATCAGCGAACCTGCCTGATCTGCGGGGACAGGGCGACGGGGCTGCACTATGGGATCATCTCCTGCGAGGGCTGCAAGGGCTTCTTCAAAAGGAGCATCTGCAACAAGCGCGTTTACAGATGCAGCCGAGACAAGAACTGCGTCATGTCACGCAAGCAGCGCAACAGGTGCCAGTACTGCCGGCTGCTCAAATGCCTCCAGATGGGCATGAACCGCAAAGGTAAAGGAAACGGGGCTTTGTACTGGTGGAGGCACTGCCTGGGACCAGTGTGAGCAGTGCACTCGCTGGTAGCGAGTAACTGGTCGTTACTTTCCCTTTCTTCAGGGAAGGTGAAATTTGTTGCCGTCCATTCTGATGGATCTGCCCTTGCGTTTACCCTGAGCCAGGTGGTCACTGTTTTTATCCCTCAATATATCAGCGTGGCAAAAATGGCTGCATTTAAATAGGCTTTTCAAGCCCTAAGAGATCAGGCTTGACCTGCTCGTAGCTGTGGGTCCTGCAGTTGCTGCCCAGTGATAAGAACTGAGGGGCTTCGCTCACTGCCCATCTCCGCTTGGTGACGTGCAGCACGAGAGCAGCGTGTGCAGCTGGGAGTGACAGAGGTGGTTTGTCCAGGTACAAGGTCACTGGGGAGACAATGTATGATCTGGGTTAGGGACAGCCACTCCTCAGCCCCCATGTGTGCAGAGGCTGCAGTATCATCTTCAGGATGGGAGTTCTTACGTAGCTCAGAAATGAATAATTAAGAATAGACTGGGATTTATTTCAGTGTCGTGTCTCTTTGGTCTTTTGACTGTTTAATTTCTGGAAATGTAGTTAATGATTAAAAGTAGAGATTTCTTGGCTTAATGGTGACAAACAGGAGTCTCAGCAGAAGCGAGGGCTGCTCATGCTTCCTCCTGGATGTGCAGGTGGGACAGTGGGAGATGACACCTTCCTGGCTGCCAGACAGAAGTGTCATCTTATGTTTTTTAAAGGTAGCTGTTGATGCCTTTGCTGTCATCGTTCATACAAAAGCTGCCTGTCAGAAGCGCTAAAACTTCCATAAATTTACTGCAAATCCACCAGGATCTTCCTTAGAAGATGTATCTTGGGGCTGAGATGGAAAGCTTATCTCCTGACTGCTTTGATTACAAATGGTCTTTGGGAGTTTTATTTGCTGGGGAAGACAGGCTAGTTCATGGTCATCTCTTTCCTGACCAGTGTGGTTCTGGGTGACCTGCTGGCCTGGTTCCTTTATTGTGTCTGTATCGTGCAGTGACTGCTGCTTGCTGCCAGGGTTTTCTAAACCGGGAGCAAGTGTTGGGTCCTACCCCTGGGGAGGGATAAGAGGATGGGACCAGACCCGTATGAATGGCCCCTTCCCACCTCTCCAGGCTGGGATCCCGCGGATGCTACTGACCCGGGATCCCGCTGGTGCTGCTGACCTGGATCCCGCGGGTGTTACTGACCCGGGATCCCACGGATGCTACTGACCCGGGACCCCGCGGATGCTACTGACCCGGGACCCCGCGGATGCTACTGACCCGGATCCCCTGGATGCTACTGACCTGGATCCCGCGGGTGTTGCTGACCCGGGCCCCGCCGCGGCCGCTGCCGGCAACACGCGCGGCTCTCCCGCGGGGCCGCAGCGCCACCTGCTGGCCCGAGGCTGCCTCTGCCCCTTCCCCTCTGTCCCCCCCCTTCCCCGCTGCTCCTTCCCCACAGGCCAGCAGAGAACAGCTGGAGCAACAGTAACGGCATCAAGAGCCATGGGGTTTGTTTAACCTCCTGTTGTTGAAAGACATCAGCAGTCTTAAAGATAAGGTGTGAGGTTGGGTAACCCCTCGGATGAAGCTCTGGTTGACATGGCACCCACTGCTCGGATGAGCTGCAGGCTGCTCTCAGCACGTGGGGGTTAAAGGTTGTGTGGGTTTGAGTTCAAAGTGCAGGAGTTCACCCCAAGTGTTGCCCTCAGCAGTAGCTGCCGTTTGAAAGGCAGCTCATCCAACCAGTTCAGCAGGGAGGGCAGTGCTGCAGGGCGAGGGGAGCTGGAGGATGGAGCTACATCCATGCTCATGGGCAGGACAGAAGACCCCTGGAGAAAGAGACCAGCCTGGTGACACCAACATTATCGCTGTGGTTAAGAACTGTGAAGTGCAGAGGTGGGTTTTCCAAGGCGGTCTGTGAAATGGTGTGGACACAGAAAAGAGCCAGGAGCTGATGCCTGTTGCAGTTACAGTTCGAGGTCAAGACTTGACTGGGTGGTTACACTTCAGAAGAGTGTGGCTTAGGTGCAGGGTCATCGCTCTGCCTCAGTGACTGCTGTGGCTGACCCCACCAGTGTCATCCCCAAGTGCTGCGAGTGCAGCTCTGAGGCAGGCAGGGATAGTTTGAGATGAGGATCTCAAAAATCTTCTGGTACAGAATTTTTTCCTCGCATTCTGTGTCCTTTTCTGCTTTGGGAGGGCTTCCAGCAGCCCCGCGTGCCAGGCAGGGTGAGGCTGGCCAGCAGCAAGGTCACCGTGCAGCTGGGGAGAGCCTCCTGCCAAGTCCAGCCAGGTCGTGGTGGGAAAGAGATTGGGACCTGATAAAGAGAGGGGACCTGGCCTGGGAGAGGAGGCACACGAGGAGCAGGGTCAGTCCTCAAGTGCTCTCAGCTTCTGCAGAGCTGCTCTGCCTAGAAAGAGAAAAGCAGAGGGAGACAGAGAAGCAGCTCCAGGATAATCCCTTTAATTGGACTTTACTGAAGCTCCCTGGAAATTGTTTAAAGAGCCTTAAAAATGCAGCTGCTGTGTTGAGAAACAAGGCTGTGCTCAGGAAATGAAACTGCACAGCACAGTCTAGTAACTCAAACCTTAAACGACAGCTTCACAGGCACCCATCTGGGTCGGACCACTGCCCCCATCTCCCGTGAGAGCTGTAGGGGATCAGACCCCCAGCAGTGCTGGTGGGTAGCTACCATCTGCGGTGTCAGTGGCACTGGTCAGAGGCTCTCCAGGTGGAGCCTGGCTGGTGGTGGCTCATGGGGCTGTGGGAAGCAGAGATGCCAGCGTTTGCATTTCTATGTCTGCAGTGGTGGGCACTGATTGCTTTATTTCTGGGGGTAGGTTTGCCTTCTGTGTGCCATTTCAAATTACCCTGCAGTTAACTGTGATCAAGGATCACTCATCCTTCATTACCTGTCACTCCTGTGTCACATGAAGAAATACTGAACTCCCTGAGAATGCTTGTAGCCCTGTTGATGTGTTCATGCCCTTTGGGGTGGGGATCATGGTGCACACTGCTTGAGCTCTGCAGTGCCCTGGAGAGCACAGGAGGTAAACTGGTTTGATGAATAAAATCAACCTTTTATGATATAATATATATTTTTTCAAAATAGTAAATATCTTCTTAGGTATTTCTGTAATACCAGCCAGCAGTGCCCCTCACTGAGGTTTGGCTGTTTTCTTTCAGCAATCAGAGAGGATGGCATGCCAGGAGGCAGAAACAAAAGCATCGGACCTGTCCAGGTGAGCACGTTTGGCCGTTTCTCCACATTTCCCCTCAGCTCTTACCCTCCTGGCCTTGGCACATACCCTTTTGGGTGGACTGGGCTGGGAGTCATCTGACTGAGCCTTTCTCAGCCTTGTCCGTGCCTTCTGCTGGCACATCAGGGCTCGGGCTCTGCCCAGGCATTAGAACTGTGGTGGACTGTGATCTGTAAGCCAAGCTCAGCACTTGCTTGTCCCCGGAGGGCACGCGGCGCGGTCCCGGGGTGAATACGTGGGCAGCCTCTGGCCACCACAACACTCTGTCCTTTGTGAGCCTCACAAGGACGTCCGTCCCTCGGCAGCTCCCAGTCAATCTCCTGGGCTGCCTGCTGCAATTCCTCCAGTTGTTGCAAGCGGGGCACCCAGTAAATGTCTCGCTGATTGATGGTGCAGCTTGTCTGGAGAGGTCTTGTAAAGCGCGAGGTAATTCAGCTCAACAGCTTGGACAGCACGCCTGAGAAATGATGGCCATTTCCAGCTCGCTTCTGGGAAAGAGGTCTTTTAAAAGTTTAGTATTTATTTTAACAAAATAGAAGTAACAGTGAAAGCATTTTTTGTGACTCTGTGCCTGTGAAGAGACTACTCCCCCCAGTCCAAAACCAAACCATGAGAAGCCAAGAAACCAGACTCTGCTTGCTCAGTAAGGTCCTCCCCAGTGCACAGAGAAAGAGGCCAGAGTTAGACAGTGTGGCCATGCCTGTGGTCAGCCTCAGAATGAGCCTTGCTCAAACTTACACAGATCTCTTAGTAATCAAACCTTTACTGCTGTTTTATATTTCTAACAGTGTTAGTTCCTGGTTCTTAAAACCCTGAAGCTTTAAGAACCAGGAGTAGCTCTTAAAGCTACTGAAGAAGAACAAACATTTAATTTCTGGACAGGTGACAGTTTTTGCTGCCCCTCTGAGCCCTGCAGCTGTAGTAAAAGAGCCTTTGCTAGCCCCAGTGGGCTCTTCTCACCTGAGCCTTGGTGGTCAGCCAGTGCTGGACCACAGGTTGTGCTGCCAACTCTACTGCCTGGGCTGAGACCATTTCTCTGTTGCCCTCTCCAGTCTCTGTTCCTGAGTAAGCCACCAAGTATTTCTGACCCTTCTGCAAGTCTGAGATACACTGAGCAATGCTGGCTCTCAGAAGGGATGTTCAGAGTTCACTGCACTTTCCTGCAGCATGTTAATTTGAGGTCTTTCCACATTTTGTGACAGCCTCGCTGAAGGACGTGCACGGAATGACAGAAAAAGCCCCCAGACATTTATGTTGCATTTCCCCACTACTGATGCAGCATTTCTCCAGGAGCACACCCATCTCTGTCTCAAAACTTTATACTTCACGTAAACTCAATTTTTAATTGCTTTTTTTTTTTTTAGTTCCTTTTTAGCTTCGTACATTTTACTAACGTTAGTGTTAAGTGTTAGATGCTTGATTACTTCTTTGGGTGCCACCTACTTATCTGGGGGAAAAAAATAGTCAACAATGATTCCCTGTAAACGTTTTCCTGACTAATTTTATATGTGTCACCTTCCCTCTCTCAGTGGCTTTATAAAACTGAGCCTACCCCACCTTCCATTTGCCTTTCTCTCGGCCGAGCACTGAGTGATGGTGCTGATGAACTGGCCTCAATTACTCCCAGGTTTTTCACAGTGTGACAGCAGCTGATTTAGAGCTCGTTGCTGTGTGCATTTGACATCATCTTTTCATGTGTCCGTTCCTGTCTGCTGTGTTATCGTCGCTTGAATTGTACCGCAGGCACTGGAGGTCACTGTGATTAGCTGTAAATAGATTTTTTTCATGTCTGTTGTTAAATGTAGAGCCAAGACGCGGTGCCTGCGGGAGCGGCGAAGCGTTTCTGCCGGTGAGGGGTGGACTCTGTTGGATGTGGCTGTACAGTCGAGGTGCTCCCGCACTGAGGCTCGTTTCTGTTCACAGCTGAAGTAACCATAATGGTCCTGTGTTTGACAGATATCAGAGGAAGAGATTGAGAGAATCATGTCTGGGCAAGAATTTGAGGGAGAGGCAAACATGTCATGGAGCAACAACGGAGACAGTGACCATAGTTCCCCTGGAAATGGAGTTTCTGAGAGCAACCAGCCTTCGCCCGTTTCTACTCCATCTTCAAGGTGGGAATGACCCCTGGGAAGAGTTCCCTATTGCAGAGCTCTTGGCTGTCCTTCCCTGAGTGATGGGTCAGCGTAGGAAAAATGCATCGTGAGTCCATCTTTGTGCAGGCTGAGCGTGCTGCAGGTTCTTCCATCTCTCATGCTGTTTTAACAAACACAGCCACTGGATTGAAAAGAATTGAACTGGGAGGTGAAATGCTCGTGAGGAAATTAAGACAAGGGCAATGTTGAGTTCATACCATATTGAAAATACTGTTGATTTGTATTGATAGGGTTTTTTTTCCTGCAGATCATGGGAACTTGGTCACCCTTCACTGCTCATTCTGCACAAGCTCTTTTCTACACTATGTTCAGATTTTGAAAATAAATGACTCCATTTAGGTTACTAATTGATGGTGTTATATTAACATCAGTTACAGTTAGTGTGAGCCTCCTGATGCAGCCTTTGATTGTAAACACAGCGAGAGTCTCAGACTCACTCCATCTGCTTTCGGTTGTGTCTTAAGCTGGGAGCTACTTGTGTTCACTGGCTGTGTAAATACTTAATTTACAATCCTGTATCCTGGCCCTTTAAGCAAGATGGGGTGGAAATGCTTCCTACAGTTGGGTTCCAGTTTTACTCTCCGAGTGGCTGCTCAGCAGCAGTTTCCAGATCTCTGTTAAGTGGAACTCAACACTCTCAGTTATTTCCTGTGTAGGGTTTACATACCAAACCATTTTCCATTCTGCTTGTTTTTTTTCATTCTCCTTGTTTTTATTAACATTTCTGATGGAGCTGGATTGCGACACTGTGGTGAACAGGGTGGAATTTCCGGGGCTGTATTAAAAAGCTTTTCCTTTTCCAGTAGGTCCGTGGAGCTGAATGGATTCGCCGCACTCAGGGATCAATACATCGGGACGCCGGTGTCCACGCACTATCAGTACCTCCCGCACCTTTTCAGCTATTCCGCTCACTCGGCCCTGATGCCCCCGCAGACGCGCAGCCTGGACCCCCAGTCGCACAGCCTCATCAATCAGCTGGTGTCAGCAGAGGACCTGGAGCCGCTCAGCACGCCGATGCTCATCGAGGATGGGTGAGCGTGCGCGGCGCGGTGCCAGAGGCTGCCCAGGGCTGTCCAGAGCTGCCCGTCCGTCCTGCCAGAGGCTGCCCAGAGCTGCCCACTCCTGCCCATTCGTCCCTGCCAGAGGCTGCCCAGAGCTGCCCGCTCCTGCCCGTCCCTCCCTGCCAGAGGCTGCCCAGAGCTGCCCGTCCGTCCTGCCAGAGGCTGCCCAGAGCTGCCCGCTCCTACCTGTCCCTGTGGCCTGTCCGTCTGTCCCTGCCTGCCCATGCTGCTCCAGCCTCTGCTGGGTGGCAAGGTGGGAGCTGGTCAGCATGTCCACGGCCCTGTCAGCATAGAGCACATCCCCAGGGAGGAGATGCAGCTGTAGTACAGACAGCAAACAGACCCTGTCCCGTGGGTGCCTTTGCCTGGGGCTGGAGGTGGCATGAATGGGCCTAGAATGGGGTTCCAGGCTATGTGGCCAGGCTGAGCCTGCACACAAGTGGATTCAGTGGGTTTCAGCCCTGAGATTGCATTAACTATGCAAAGTTATAGTTAACATCAGGGGAATCCCCTCTCAGCCCCTGGCTTGTCAGGCTGAGTGTCGGCCATTGCAGCTCCCACTGCCAGGTGGCATGCTGGGCACCAGCACATTGGGCACTTGAACACGAATTCCTGTGGCATTTATCTTGCTTTTCAAGTGTCCCGTGAGATTATGTCATTCAACGTTGTTAATTGTTTTTATGCCTTCACATTAACTGTGCCTGCAGGTATAAAGTGACTCAGGCAGAGCTGTTTGCGCTGTTGTGTCGCCTGGCGGATGAATTGCTTTTCAGGCAGATTGCTTGGATCAAGAAGCTGCCATTTTTCTGCGAGCTCTCCATCAAGGACTATACCTGCCTGCTCAGCTCTACGTGGCAGGAGCTGATCCTGCTCTCCTCGCTGACTGTTTACAGCAAGCAGATCTTTGGTGACCTTGCAGACGTCACCTCCAAGTACTCCCCCTCTGACGACGAGCTGCACAGGTGAGACGTCGGGCTGAGCCCGCAGGTGAGGGAATGAGAGCTAGAGATGCAGGAGCTGTCGGGAGGATGGCAGTTGGGCTCCCTGTGACCCTCTAACCACCTCTCCTGCGACAAGTCATTTCACCCATGGGCTGTTTTCTGTGTTTTAAGGGATGGTTGTTGCAGGCCTAGAAAGTGTGCCATGGTTAGTCAGTGCTGAATCAAAACTTCCTGCAGGGGAAGGTGCCTGATATGGTGCTTTGTGCCTGTCCCAGCACAGCCCCTGCAAACCACCTTTTTTATGAGGAGAGTAAAACTAACCAATGCTTTGGCTAACCCTGAGATACAGGACAGAAGGTCTTATTTAAAAACCCTTTGGGCCAGTGGAAAAATTACTCACAAAGCTGGTTGTCTGTATTATCAAAGTGTTTGTTATTAATTGCTATTTCATTGTTTTTATTACATAAATTTAAAGATGTTGCAACTTAGCTCTTGTTATTTCCATAGTACGTGCTATCTGATGCTCTGAGGAACCTGCCTTTCATTTATCATCTTGGGCAGGGTGTTGTTTTTTGGTTTGGGTGTTTTGTTTTGTAGTCTGGTGCCAGACAGATCCTCCTTTTGGTAGAGGACTCACAACCTCACAGTAATAGGGAGAATAGGTAGGATTTACAGCAACTGCTGCTCACCCTCCCCTTTAACACTGCCCTGTTTGCACTCTGCCCTTGCATGGCTGGGCCGTTTTATGAGAGTCACTGTGGGGTTTAAGTGTCTGAGGAGCAGAGATTTAAAATACTGCTCTGGTCCTCATCCATCACACTATCTAACAGTTCCTCGAGGCTCCTTTGTGCATCTGTTTTGACAACCAGAGGGGCTGGCTGAGAGTTCAGTGTGGGCAAGTGGAGGAGCCGAGAGCTGGACCCAGGTGTCTCATTTCCTGGGGCAGGTTCCTGCTCAGCACAGCTCTGCCTGGCCATTCATTGTGCATCTGGTGCTGCTCCTGCAAGGAACAAGAAGGGTCATAGAAAACCACAATAACACTTGTTCTGCATTCAGCTGTCCTTCTGTTCCTGCTGTCCTGGTCAGAGCCTCAAAAGAGAAGTGTTTGTTTCATTTTGGGTTTGTGATAAATATGAGCGAGAGGTAAGAAAACAAGACAAAGGAGGAATCCCTGTGCTTCAGCAGCTAACAAATCAGTGCTGGTCGCCTCCAAAGTCCTCCAGAGAAGATCTGTGCACGTGGATGAAAACAGGCGTTCTTGGCCACAGAGTGTTTGTGCAGTCTCTTCTCAAGTATCATTAATTGTCATTAGTAAAATGGGAAAATGCTCACAAAAAAAGCTATTTATTGGGAAGTTGCACAGATGAGGGGTCTCGAGGTGTGTGGTTGCCTCTCAGTTGCCTTTATGGTGGTTCAGCCATAGCTTGAGTTCAGCCATAGCCTGCAGCAGTTCATGGGTGTCACCCTCCCTGCCCTGTGCACATCTGGAACAGCTGGTCCCTTCGGATCTGAGAGGGGCTCGTTTGGAGATGTGTCCAACTTGGGGGCTTCCCTGGAGAGCCCCTGTTGCCTCTGGTGTTGATCAGTAATGATGGCAAAACAGAGTTCATTAGATCTCACAGCTGGCTAAAGAAATCTCACTGGGCTCTGATATCTGGCAGTTTGGAGTTAATTTCTGTTCTTATTTAGCAAAATGATGGGAGCAACGCTAATGCTGAGGTGATGAGTGAAGGCATAGGATGAGCTCCCCAGCTCCTGTGTTTTAATCTCTCCTAACAACTGGCTAAATGTTCTGTTTGCCTGCTAGATGAAATATTTTCTTTTATTGTGCTGTTTTTCTGGAGAAGAATATGAAATGAATAGATTCCTGACCTCCCCCAGCACTCTTGATAGTGCTTCCCTTCCCCCTTCTCCCCAGCTGATCCCGATAACTCCCAGCCAGAAACTTGCCTGGTGTAAACTGTGAGGAAGAGTGTGTGGAGGAGTCAGTCCTCGAGAAGAAATAGGGCTGTGAAAAACAGAACAGCTTTGTTTAAAAGGGGGAGGAAAGTATGCACAGAAAAGTAAGACAGTTCAACTGAAGGAATGAGAGAAGAGCTCTCCTGGATTTATGAAGTGATGAGTGGTTGGTAAAAATGTGCATGCTCTAAAAACAATTAAACCCAACAGACGACTGAGTGGTCTTTGTGCTCATTAACTTCTTGAGCTTTGCAATCTTGCACCTGCAAGATTTTTAATGTCAACTCAAGAGCAAGAAAACTTGTACAACTTTAGATTAGCCGACGAGGCTTTCATCGCTTACAATATTACTTTCTTGAAGAAGTGACCTGCGGTTCAGATAGCTTGTTTTCACTTCTCTGGGGTCAAACTCCACCATGCATTTTACAAATAACTTTGAAGTAAACAAACACACATGCCAAAATAAGGTATTATTCAGTGAAAAAGGTTCTATTTCTGTTCTATTCAAAGATGGCTTTCTGGCTGTGCTCTCGTTCTTTGTGCTGTACAATGCCGAGCGCAGCTGACGCTTCCCTAAACACTTCTGTCCCACTTCTGAGCATTTTTGCAATATGAGGTTTCTTTGAAGCTGGGGGTATTGCTGTGAGATGTGTACTGAGAAGCCATTGGCACACGTGGAATGGTCCCAAAGCGTGCCCGTGGGCAGGCAGCAGTCCCCCATGTCCTCCAGCTCTGCTTCTACCTGGCTTTTCCATGGTGTGTCCCTCCTGAAGAAGGAGTCTGCCACTCCCTTCAGCAGGAGGACCTTGTTCTGCACCCACAGTATCTCCATTGGGCAGTTTCCCAGGAGATTTTGAGCAGATTTATATTCTCTGAGCATCACTATGCCCTCTCCCACCCATCCCTGTTGCTGCCTTCCTGTGGTGGGTGTGGACACTCAGAAGAGATGTGCAGCTTGCATTCAGCAAATGGCACAGACCCAGAAATGAGGGTGGCTGTACCTGGTGAGACACTTCAGGGCTGGTAGGGATGGTGGGTCTGGATCCCAGTGGAGGATCCCTCCCTGCTAGCAACCGTGCTTTCCTGGTTGGATCTTGATATGCATTTAAGTACAATGAATCCTGCACTTCCTCCTGCATCTCCTCCTTGAAGGGGAAAGCTTAGAAGGAAATGGCCTGTGTTCCTTGGACCTTAGCCTGCAGTCTCACACCCTTCAGTGTGGGTGACCTGCAGTTTCATTCATGTTTGTATTTGTGAGAAGGACCCCAGCCTTCCTGCGGCATCTCACCTCAGAAGCTGCCTCTCAGCCAAGGCAAACTAACAAACCATGTCGGGCAGGCAGTAAATACACAGGCCATGTGGGGGAGCAGGATCTCTGAGTCACTGCTGGAGGTTTCAGGAGATGCTTCCTCACCTGTCTGTCAGATAAGTGCTGTGTGTGCCAACATCGTGCCTGGCTCAGCACCATTCTGGCAGTGTTTGAAAGGAGGCTCTGCAGATGTGAGAAACTGCTGATGGAAATGGACACTGTTGCTGGAGGCAGCATCTGAACTACAGGGCCTGGGGTCCATGCTCCTGTAGTCCTGTCCCACCAGAGCAGCCCTGCCTGGGCATTGCTCTGTTCACCTGCTACATTGAAATGTGCTGGGCAGAGCCGGATCCTGGGGATTTTGCTGGCTCTGTAGGCATCTGGTGGGACAAGGGTGTTTTGCTGGATGTCTTCATGTCCTGCAAGACAAGTATCCCACCACGTTTCCATGAAATCTCATCTCAAACCCCAGTAAAGAGCAGAGGCACAACCCTTGCTGAGCTCTGGGGAAATACAAGTGTGGAGAGGAGAGACAAAGCAGGGTGCCTGTGAGCACACAAGAAGTTTTTGCATATTTCTGGCTGCATCAAACCCTTTCCCCTGTCAGAGCAGACTGGTGATGAACTGAATCACCAATAGATGTTCTTTTTTGCTAAAATACCTGTAGCTGTCAAGTTTATGACTGAGTCATTTTCCTTCTACTTTAGTTCATTGGTACCAGCAGAATTCAAGCGGTCTTGATGACAGTTTTATTCATTCTCTTGCAAGATGTTAAAATCTCTGAAGTTATTTTAATAAAGCTTCTTACCTTGATTGTACAGACTGTGTCCTGTACACGTTGATGTGTGATCTCTGTCCTCCAGATTCAGTGAAGAGGGGATGGAGGTGATGGAGCGGCTGATCTACCTCTTCCGCAAGTTCAACCAGTTGAAGGTCAGCAACGAGGAGTACGCGTGTATGAAAGCCATTAACTTCCTAAATCAAGGTGAGTGGAGGAAGAGAAGGCATTGGCCCCCCTGGAGAAATCCTCTGAAACAACCAGGCTGAGCAGTCTCTGCTTCCCTGCTGAGAAATGGGAGGAAGGGGTCTGAGAGCCACGAGGAGACTTTGGCTCTGAAACCTCTCCATGCAGAGCAGGACGCAGTGGTACCCACCTGGGAAGACCCAGGAAGGGGGTGAATTCATTTGCTTAGGCAGTTTTTATTGCCTTTAAATATAGGCAATCAGTGTGTCATTTTATGTATGTGCCAGAGGTGCCAATACCAGAATAAAGCAGAGCAGAGAGGCTGATGAAACCCTTCTGGGTAGGGTTTGGGTGAGTGATGACTCGCCAGCTGCTAACAAACTTCTCATCAGACAAAGATGACATATGAAAGTATTTTTGCTTTGGATAACTGTTCTAGGCAATTATCTAAATGATAATTTAAAACCTATTATTTGCATAACTTTCTTTTTCTTAAATAAACCCTGTCCTCAGTAGTGCCCATCCCTGCCTCCACTCTTGCACCTTGTCTCTGCTGTGAGATCCCCCTTCCCAGTGGGTTGTTTTGGCCCCACGTCTGTGGCTCCTTGAGGGACGTTTCTTTGTGCTGTAGAGGAAGAAAACGGTTGAGAGGCAAATGCTTAATGGGTGGTGTTCAGCTGTAATTCTGGAAATAGATGTCCCCAAAGTCTTTTGTACTGTGAAGGATAGTTGCAGTCTGAAATTGTGCTGCAGGCTCTGTCCTCCCCCACTCATTTCCAGGAGGAGATAGTGCTGACACTTCAATCTGTGCCGGGCTGAGGTTCCGGTTTGCTTCCCTGGGCAGTTTCCTGACACTGGATAATACACTTCTCGAGCTGTCCCCATTGTTTTCCAAAATGTATTTTCATTAACTTCCTGTCTTCTTTTATTTTTAGTTGAAGTTTGCAATTTTTTATGTGAATACCTGAGAATTATTTTTAAATGTCAGCTTTTGGGCAGCAGATAAATGCCTCTTCCGTCAGATGGTCTAACAGTTCCGAGCCTGCACCCGAGGGCCCTCAGCTTCCCTGCTCCACACCGGGTCCCTCCCGGGACCCCGGCAGCACCGGTGCCGCTGAGCGGTGCCACTGGGACTTCCTCCCAGTTTGATAGCCTGGAAGTGTCCATTTTTTTCCTTTGTGTGTGTTGCCTGACATTGGCAAAGCTAAATTTAAAAATAAGAAGTTGACAACTTTGTAAAGCTCATGTGACATAATTCATAACCAGATAGGGAGAAATATGATGATACCTTGAATTACAGAGTTGAGCGCTTTCCTCGGCCGAGGTGATGTAGCTAAAATCAACATGGTTCTGTCTGAGGAGGTGTTTATGCTGAATCCACCGTGAGGTCTAAACCTTGACATGCCGCTGCTTTACCCTGGGCAGGTGGGGATTTAAGGTTCCTGGAGCTGTTATCTCTGAGAGCATCCATTGAGCTCTGCAGATGAGCAGCTTAGGACGTGAGCTGTTCCCCTGCTGGTCTGTTGTGGAAGGAGATCCTGTCCCCAGCCACACATGGAAAGGCACGTCCATGATACTGGCATGCCAGGAGAAGGGGGAGAGGTTCAGTATTTGCTCAACTGGACACTCGAAGCTTTCCTGCAAAGCAGGGACCAGGCTTAGAGATCGATCCAACAGCTTGTCTTTCCTGAGGCAGTGTCACCGAGTGTGAGTCTGCTGCTCTGGTAGGCCATTTTCAGTGTGTTTTCCTGACTCTAATCGTGTTGCTTGCAGACATCAGGGGTCTGACTAACGCATCCCAACTGGAGCAGCTGAATAAGAGGTATTGGTACGTTTGCCAGGACTTCACGGAGTACAAATACCCGCACCAGCCCAACCGCTTCCCGGATCTAATGATGTGTTTGCCAGAGATAAGATACATTGCAGGTAACGTGTTTACCTCTTCTCCCACTGGGATCGTCTGCAAGTTAGGAAATTCACTTTTAAAAGGAAACTAATTTATAACAGTGAGATTCTTCTTGACTTTGTTGGAGAATGTTTGTGTGGAACCTTTTTCTAGCTCCCCTGCCTTTAAGCCAATCTCCCCTCTCCCCCAGCTTGTCCATTGCAGGTTGTCTCTGCAATGCTGCAGGTGCAGGTGACATTCTGCTCCCAGGAAGATGTGCCTTGCTCTCACCTGCTGCCCTTTAGGTACTTTGGTTGGGTTCTCATCTTATTTTTTTCCTTTCAATCCCAACTTGGAGCCATTTTGTGTCCTAAGAGTGTAATCCTAGATTGAGTAGTTATAAGAAATAGAGTGGTCCCTGAAAAGCCACTTGGTTAAGGAGCTGATGATAAGCAGAGCAGCAGTTTGGCAGTGTAACCCCCAGGCCTTTGCTCGTCCGGACCTCTCAAATCTGCAGGTGAATGTTCAAATGCAGTTGTGTCACTAATTAGATCTACAAGGTCTGATGTTACTAAATGCTGTTTGTTCCTCGATGTTATGGCAGAGAGATACTTGTCCCCCCGTGTCAAGGCCCTGTGTGCTTCATCCTGCTCGTTATAACGAACTGGATAATAATCACAGAGCAGCTCTTGTAATTTACTCACTGAGATCAAGAAGGGAGTTTGAGGAGACGGGATTTAGTCTTTCCCAGTTTCTATAAATACTGCTCCATTGTGGAGAAACCATTTTGATCTGACTTTGCCCATTTATTTTGTTTTCGATTCAGTAAATAATAAATCCTGTTGTGTCCAAATGAATATCAAATGTCTAATGTAGCAGGAGGATGATTAACTGTTTCTCTGAGAGGTTCAAGGTAAAACCACCTCCAGCGTTGCTGGCTTAGGTGTCTCTGAAATCTGATTCAGGAGTGGCTGCTAATTCTGCTGCGTGTTTTTGTTGTTTGTTTTCTTTTTCTTACCAGGAAAAATGGTGAATGTTCCCCTGGAGCAGCTGCCTCTCCTTTTTAAGGCCGTTCTACATTCCTGCAAGACGAGTGTGAGCAAAGAGTGAGCCCCGCGCGCCCCGGCCCCGCGGTGCCTTACGCTGTGCCTCGGGCAGGGAGCTGGCTCACCCCGGGAGAGGGGCAAACCCAGGCAGGAGACGGGGCGGTGGGCGGCCCTGCCGTTGTAGCAAAGAATCTTTTTTTTTTTTTGGTTGGTTGGTTTTATTTTTTTGTTTGGTTGTCATTTTGTTTTGGTTTAGTTTGGTGTTTTTTTAACTCTTTTTCCTATATATTTATTTCACGACAGAGTTGAATGTATGACCTTCAACACGATGCACATGGTTCTGTATGAATGCAGCAGATGCATTCTCCAGCGGTTTACAGAATGTGAAGATGTTTAATGTTACAGTGTTTGTTAGGGTTAGTTCTTTTGTATTTGGGGGCTGGGGACTGAGATGACTAAGACTACCTCAAGGAGAAGATGCTGTTCACGCACTGCTCTTTCCATGATTTGTACCCAGAAGCGTTTGTCGTAGAGAGCAAACGGCCTCACGGCGTTGGCAGAGCTGTTAGCATCCCAACGGGACCGGTTTGGAGAAGTGGGTGTTAGAGAAGTGCCAAGCTGCTTGCTTTAAATATAACTTCTAAAAGGCAGGGGATGGAGGAGAAGGAAAAGTCTGTCTAGCCAGTCGGTTTCTTTTCCCCTGGCAGGTTGCAGATGCAGGTGGTTTCTAGCTCCTGTGGTTTCCCTGGATCCTGCCCCAGAGGATCGTAGGCTCCCGAGGTGTGAGGGCATTGCTGTGCCCAGCCCCTCCTGGGAGCTGCTGCATGGGCTGTGCCCCCAGCCTGCCCAGCTGCCCCTCGCTGTCGCCGTGCGCCTTTCCCCGCGACTGGGAGCGCGTTGCTGCAGCTTGTAGCAGGCTCCTGGTGTTACACAAAGGTGCTCTTGTTGCTAGAGAACTGCAAATCATTTCTCATCACTTCCTTAACATCCATTTTAGCTTCACAAAAGCAGGAAAAACCTACTTAGAGAAGAGGCAGGATCGCCCCTTTTGGCGTGTTCCTCCAGGGTGGCATCTGGCTACCGAGGAGGCTTCTGTGGTGCCCCAGACAGCCTGTTTCTGGGAGCAGATCACATACCCTACAGTTAAATGTGACCTGTGTAACAGGGTGAGGGACTCCAGCATCCTCTGGCATGGCTTTCTCTGCTGGACTCAGGGAGTGCATAATCCATAGTCATATCTTGCCAGGACTGTTCTGCTTCTGGTGGAGTCCTGTTATGCCCATAGTGTTGCAAGGCTTGGGTTTTTCCATCTCTCAACCTCCACACCACTGCACGGGGAACTGGGTTAATGACAACTGGTTAGCTGTTGGAGTAATTGCCAAGTGCTGGTGTTTAGATAAACTTGGGTATTCTCATGAGTAACCTCATGGCTTCCTGCTTGTGGTGGGGAGGTTGGATGAGATGCTCTGTTCTCATCTTCATTGTGATGTTTGAAGACTGTCACTTCCCTAGGCAGCTGTGCTGCCCTGGCTGGGTTTCTTTCCCCGAGTCCTTAGATATGGATCTCATGTTTATGTAGCAAGAAGGTTCAGCAGCAAATTTTTGGTATTTTGGGAGACAATTTCTGTTCCTTCAGGGCAGGAGTTCCTTCAGTGCTGAGTGGCACAAAGCAAGCACTGTTTGGTCAGAGGTACTGATGCTGCTGTGACATCAAAATGAATGTGATGGTGAACAGGAGAAAAGTCTCATTCACCAAAGACTTCTTTCCTTCCCCTTCACCCAGCAAGTGCACCTATTTCGCCCAGGAGATGCTGGGACTTGGCACCTCTCTGGTGGGTCAGCAGCTGGGCCGTGTCCCAGGCTCTGACCGTTGTGGTCAGAGCTCTCCCTGGAGCCCATGGCTGGCTGACCACAGACCCACGGCAGCATCGCCGCCGCCTTTGCAATCCCCCTTGGGCATCTTCCAGCTCGATGGTTTCCCTTCTCTAGAAGTCCACTAGCTGCTCATTTTTCATTATTTAAATAGGACATTACGGGTAACAGCTGCTGGGCCCAGCAGCAGTTCAGCTTGATAGAGCTTCACAATCCAAAGGTGGTTCCGTAAATCTCATTTACTTTCTGACTGTAAAATGAGACGTGTGCATATTTCTCAGGAAAAAGCCTTCTGCATACAGCCTATACCTCAAGTGTAAGTGGGAAGAGTTTAGTGTATCTGTTTGTAAGTTAGAAAGTATTTCTCAGCTTTTAAGTTTAATTTCCAGATAGCTTGATATGATCTTTTTATTACGGGTTATCCTCTGGCTCGCTGTTCTATTCACTCAATGAATTGTTAAAATTGCATAGGAGTAATTTTATTCTGCAGTTATAATTGTTATAATCTGTTGATGAATAAGAGTTTGTTTTAATTAGTGTACATAAAAGTGGTCATCGTATTGCCAAATACCCAACAAAAAATAACCTATTAGATATTCTGTGTTTATCCAGAAAAGATTCCCAGGACTAATGCTGGACCACCAAACCTGAATTCATTTACAGTGATGAATGGACAGGAATGTCCCACTGTCTATTGCATAAAGCAAATTTGACAACGGCTGATTGGCAGCAGTGTCTGTTAACAAATAACCCATTAGTGGCAGGGAGTAGAAGAGCCTTACTGGACTGACCAGTGAGGCAGAAGCTAATTTCCCACACCAGAATCCAGCTCACCGGACAGTGGTTCTTAATATCTTCTGCACCAAGTCCTCTAATGACTTGTATTTTTTAAACAGGGTAAAGTGAATGTGTTGCATTGCAAACTCAGGTATTATGAGAAGGTAGGAATGTAGCTAGAGACGTAGAGACGTTAGGTCAGTCACTAGATGTATTTGTGAATTTGGTTTGAAGGACACCCTGGAAAGGTTGGAATTTTTGTTCCATTCTTCACGTAACATTCGGTTTACAGGGACTCATATTTTATTTGTGCTTAATGCTAGTAGGGGGAAGTTCATTATCTTTGGTATCTATCTGCTCTTGCTTATCTGACCTTCTGTCATACAGGAATCAATCAACAATAATAGTCTTTGGTAGAATTTTCTGCCGTGACAAGTCAATTTTTATCCCCGATTTGAAAGATAAATTGGCTGACTGACCCCCTCCTCTCCTTCATAGCATTTGTGCAGATGGAAAGCTGAAGAGTTACTTTTAATCTGAACAGAGATTTGGGACATAAATTTGAAGCGCTCAGGCTCACACATCCAGCAGGACTCTGCTGACGTATCCTAGTTGCTATTTCACAGCTTGAAGCTCGTCACCCGGAGCAGAAATTGCTGCTGCTGGTGGCTGGGGCTGAGTCCCAGCCCGAGGGGCAAGACCCCGGGACCCAAACCAAAGTGTTTTGAAAGCAACTGGGTTTTCTTCCACTGCCTGTCTTTGGGACAGGCTCTGCTCTGTCCCATCAGCTGAGCCTTGACCCTGCCGTGTGCATTGGCAGCAAGTCCTTGTCCTCGGCACGCCCGGCCCCTCGCGAGGGCTTTGGGGTGGATGCTCAGAGATGGCAGGTCCCTCGGAGTGGCTGGGCTGTGGGCAGGGCAGGATGGGTGCAGCGGGAGCCCTCCAAGCTGTGTGGGGTCATGGTGGAGCTGCTCTGGGCCTGTCTGTAGCTCTGAAATCCCGAGCTGCTGCCACCTCCTGTCATGCAAAGGCTGCTGCCCCAGTAATGCCCAGTGGCCTCGTGCCACGGGGTCGCTCGGAGCGAGCCGAGCGCACAGGGCTCCCGGGCACTGCGGTGTCTGGCAGGAGCCTCTCAGCAGGGCTGCTCGTGCTCACTGAGGGAGTCCTGGGTGGCCGTGCCCCTGCCCTGCAGTTGCCCATGCAGCAGCTCTTGCTCAGGTCGCTGCCACTCACCGCCCATCCCTCCCTCTACCACGCAGGCCAGAACCTGCCCGTGCTCTTCAGGCTCCTGCACAGAACCATAGACACCTCAGGTCTAAAGAGCTTAAGTCTTGTCCTTCAAACCAACCTTTTTTTAAAAAAAAACCAACTTGAATTTCTTTGATCTTTACTACATTTTTAAAACTGGAAAAAAAAGAAAAAAAAAAGAAAAAAAAAAAAGAAGACCCTCCTGTGAATGTGCTATTTACCGTTCCTTCTTTCTTCTCTCTTGGTTTTGATTTGAAGCTATGAAGCTTGTGTCTGTGAAAATGTTGTTATTTCTCAGGATAATAAGCGGCAATCATCCCTGCCACATAAAAGGCAGGAGAAAGGGGGAAACTTGGGGAACTAGTTTAAGTATGAAGCGAATTTTTACGTTGTAGATGATGTGTAAATCGAGGGTGATATGTAGGGTGCCAGTATCAAGCCACGGCGTTTCTCTGGGTTCACAGTGTGTTGTTTGCAATGCACAGAAGCTCAGGGATAAGTATTTAAAATGTGACCCAGAGAAACCCGAGTTTTGATGTTGTAATGGTTGCTTCTTTCCTGACTTGTTTGGAGTCCCCACCTGAAAGCTGCAAAAAGTCCCTTTATGGAGATTTTAGGAGAAAAAAACCTTATATTTTGGCTTGTGGGAGGTTTGCCGACTGAAGGCTGAGATGGGGTGTGACAGGAAAAGTGTCCCCAAGCTGCACGCTGCTGCTGGGGCTGTTGTGAGACCATGGCAAGGGTGGCTGTGACTGAGGCTGGCAGGGCTGAGCCCCGGGTGGCACAGGTGGCCTAGGGGCTCTGGGAGAGGTGGGAGGGTCTGGCCAGGGCCCCTGCACTGCCTGTCCTCCCAGTTGGCCCCAGCCCCCCTTGCCAGCTGTTGGAGATGGTGAGGTGTGAGATGCCATTGGTTTTGGTAGCCTCACCCTCGGGATGAAGGCATGTCAGTCCTTGGGAGAGGTTTGTCTGGGTTTCCACATTACCTCATCCTCCTGCTTTCAGTGTTAATGTGATGGAGTGCTCATGGAAAAGGGGAATTCCTCAGCGTCTCTGGCAGCCAGTCCCAGTGTTCTGTGCTTTGCTGCTTAGGAATTAGAGCATCTTGATTTCCAGTCAGCACAACTTTCTCACAGTGGGTCAGTAAGGCTGTGGACTCAAACTGCTTGAGAAAGGTACTGACGTGTGAAATGAGTTCAGATACTGCTGCCAAATTTAAGAGCTCCCGTGCTGATGACTTCTAACAAGTGTATGAAAGAAGCAACCTGGTTCCGTGGAAGAAATGCCCCCAAGGGCAAAAAGAGACAGAAATTGAAACCAGATGACGATCAACCTTAACAAAGCCTTTTGTGATTCATTGTTTTCTTTCGATTTATAAAATGTCTTGTAATAGTTGATAACATTATTGACTCAATTTCCATAACAAAACTACCTCGTGTGACATCCTGTTTTATCATCTCAAAGGGATTGTGTGAAAAACAAAATACTGCCAGTGTTTGCTGCCAGTGCAGAACGGGGGGTGCAATGGCCAGAGTTGCTTTCCCCTGCCCGTGGGTTGTTGCTGGGTTCTGTTACTGCTGCAGCATCTCAACCTGCGGGTGGCGGGTTTGACTTGGCATCCCCTGGGAAGGCGCTGGGCTGCTCATGCCACCCTCACCAGCACCCCGTGCCCTCACCAGCACCCCTGTGCCGTGGCTGTGGCTGCTGCTGCTCATGGGATGGACAGTGTCCTGTGGCCGTGTGTCCACGCACAGCCAGGCTGAGGCCATGATGCTGTGGGGCAGGGCTGAGCTCTGGAGTCCCTTCCATCCCACCCTGCCTGCAGCCATGGGGTAGGACGTGGCTCTTGGCCGTTTGTTTTTTGTTGGTGTCCATCAAGCCAGGGGCCCAGTTCCAGCTCTGCCATGGTCAATGCAGAGGCTGCATTTGTAGCCTGGGTCCTCGTGGAGCCCTCAGGTAGGGGCTGGTTGGCTCGAGGAGGAGCTGGTCTGGGTTGCTGCGTGTGCTGGTGTCAGCCCATCGCTGGTTGGCAGGGTTGGTCCCACTCTGTGGGTCCTTCCACTGGTGTTCCAGGTGATGGTTTCTCCCCAAAAACACATCATTTTTCCCACAATCCCTTGCATAAATCAGGGAAGCAGGATGTTGCCTCGGCATGACACACAGTGAACGTTGGCACGCTGGGAGCCAGGGCAGGAGAGTGTGTCTGGCTGCCCTCACTGGGCACCTGCCCTCCCATCACTACGCTACGACCAAATGAATGTTTGTGCTGCACGTCTCGGGTGGCGCAGCCGGTCCCCCCTCGTGTGGGGCCAGTGTGGGGCCGTGTCAGCCCGACCTGCCCCTGCTCCGCTGCTCTGCTCTGTGACTTGACTACCTGTGGAAATGTGACCAATAAGTGTTGAACGCATGTTTAGCGAGTGTTAGCTGTATGAACTAATAAATGTGAATTGTTCTGCACTCCTGGCGTCTGCTGCTCGCTTGCACCTGCCCCCTTCAGCAGCGGCTCTCCCTTGGGAGGGAGGAGGTGTTATCAGGGTGATGGGGCCCAGTGCTGGTCCAGGTGGCAGCCGTGGTTCTGCCCTACCTCAGAGCATCTGTGTGCCCAGGACAGGATGAGAGCCCTGGGGCTGCTTAGCTGGAGAAGAGCAGCCTGAGAAGGGAGCTGATCAATGTTGAGCCAGAGCTAAAGGGCCCCTAGAGGGCAAGAGGATGGAGCCAGACTCTTGTCAGTGGTGTCCAGAGACAGGATAGGGAGCACCGGGCACCAACTGGAGCCCAGGAGGTTCCATCTATGCAGGAGGAGAAAGTTCTTTGCTGTGAGGGTGTCAGATCCTGGCCCTGGCTACCCAGAGAGATTGTGGAGTCTCCTTGTCTGGAGAGATTCCAAACCCACCTGGACACTGTAGTCCTGGGTCCCCTGCTCTGGGTGACCCTGCTGGGACAGGGGAGTGGCACCAGATGCTTCCCCAAGGTCCATTCCCACCCACACCATGCTGGGATTCTCTGTTTGCATGGTCTTAGGGGCCCTGCCATGCACCAGATGCATGGTGGTCCCCATGCCCTGCCTAGGTCCCAGAGCAGAAGGCAGGAAGAGGATGGGTTTTCTCCTGACCATTGCAGCTTGAGGTGCCCACCACAGCACCCGGGCTGTTCGTAGCTGTGGGGTGTCCAGAACACCCAACAGTTTGGGTTGGTTGGCATCGCTGAGGGGTGCAGCAGGATGAGGATTTGTACCAGCAGGAGGAGGAGACCCACACGGCAACGGCTGCTGCAGGCAAGAGGAATAATCCAAACAACAAACACACCAGAAATCCTTGACCAGCATGCTCTGGAGAGAAACTGCAGAACTCGTTTACCGATCCCGGGTGTCACCGAGGTGGGTGCGTGTTAAAAGACTTAAGAAGCACTTTTCGTATTTACATTTTCACGTCTATTAGAGAGCTCACATTAAGGCCCACTCAGGGAGATGTGTCTCCAAGTGAGCAGCCGGCCCCGCGCTCTGCTGCTCCCTCCCTCGGGGCCGCCGGCGCTGTCTGCATTGCTAAACTCATAAAAATGGAAATTCTTCCTTTTTAATGTTTAGCAGCTCTTGTGCTTAAGAGCGTTTAGGATTTTTTTTTTTCTTTTTTTCCCCCCACTTATTTTAATAATGGCAAGGAAATAGCGGTTAAGCGTCTCTGGCACACGAGGATGCAGCCTGCCCCATGCTTCTCCTGAGCTGAAGGGTTTTGTCACTGCCAGAGCTCCTGGACTGCAATGTGGAGCTCCCAGATTGTCATAGGGAGTTTTTTGGGGGGGGACAGAGCCTGTCACAGGTGCAGGGCAGAGGGGCATGAACTGAGGGTGGTGTGTTCCAGCACTGGAGCATTCGGAGCACCACTCCCTCTGATGCTGCCCCAGACCTGCTCCATTTACCCCAGCACCTCCACAGATCTGGCTGTGCTGCCTCTGCCCCTGCCAGGCTGCTCACTGCTGAGTGACCATGTCCCCTGAGCTCATGAGGTCCCCGTTCCCCTCCCTGCCACAGCACTATGCCCACCCCCTCCCCACTCCTAGAGGATTTGTCACGTCCTCTCTTCAATCCTGGCATGAGCTGCGCTGCTCCACTCCTCCGCCGAGCGCTCACATGGCTCCTGCCCTCTCTATTGTGTTAGTTTTTCTTGCTTACAGTGGTCCTCCTCCTCCATGGTGCAGCTCAAGCCACTTGGATGCTGCACTGCCCTGGATTTATTCCCTGTAAGGAGGCCCTGGAGGTCAGCAGTGGCAGGGCTCCCCGGGAGGTGGCAGAGGCTCCTTTGCACACATGGGGCGACGGGTTTGTCCTCACTCTCAAACCAAGCAAGAGGAGCCATGTGGAGGAGCATGGGGTGACCTCTCTCCTCTCTCCACGCTGGAAAGTGAGACTGGAGTGGGAAAAGTACCAGCACATTTTAATTTCCAGCTCAACCTCCACTGACCACTGTATTTTGATTAGAGCTCTGCTTCCTTTTCATCTCGGTGCTCCGGCTGGTGACAACTGCCACAGCCTCGCGCGCGCAGTGCAATAGTTTATCACCGAAGGCCAGCCGCTCCATGAATTCAGAGCCAGTGCTGAACAAATCACGCTGTCACCAACGTCAAACTTGTTAACCTGATCTTTGGTGGATCACTAGTGTCAACATTGCACGGGACATACATTATCGGGCCCAAGGACTTTGGGAGATGCGTTTGTCAGGCTGCTCTGTCACAGTCCCACTCTTGACCTTCAGAAAGTAACTTTCAAGGATAAGCCTCTTTCCTCTTAAAAAGAGTTGCTGTTCCAGGAGCATCACCCCACGGCCACCCACTAGGGCACCATGCCTACAGTGGTGGTGTCAGCCCAGCAGTGGGTGGAGGATCTGCTGGGATGGTCCCATGGGGTGTCTTCCAGGGCTGGGGAAGGGTTTCCACTGGTGTCCATCATTGGCTGTGTCTATTCCTTGAGCTTCTTCCCATCTTTTCATAAGCTGCTCTCACATCTCTATCCCTCTGGAGTTCGATCAGTCCATTGCATGCAGCAGAATGGTGGGTCACCATTTCCTGGACCTTCTCGAGTCTCTCACATCTCAATTTGCAAAGTGCATGGCTAGAATTGCTCCTGGTGTTTCTGACAGAGTTGATCACTGCTGTGGAGGTCAGATGAAGGAGGGGCCACCACGACTGGGATGGTAACAGAGTGGTCAAGAGGTGCGTGCTCCCAATAAGATTCTGGCCAAGCTTCTGGGGGTGGCTGGGCATCATGGTACCTTTGCTGGTGGCATCCCCTCCCCAAGCCCCTAACAAGCTGTAGGGGAGACGTGCTGCAGGATGGCCTGGGCATCATGCTCGGGACTGGTGCTGGCAGGGCTGGTGTGGTAGGACTGACACGGCTCATGGCCAAGGGGACCTCGAGGTGGGTGCTGGATTTAAGCTCCGTGTTGCTGTCCCCATGGACCGACCCTGCTAATCAGCTGTGAAAGAGAAAGAGAAAGCTGGAGAGAAATCTTTCTCTCTGCTAACCTCATCACAATAAAGATTCCTATAAAGAGCTCTTATCCTTGAAGAAAATGAGGCACATAAGCAGGAATAGTAAACAAAAGGCTGTCATTTTGACCCAGGAGTGCTTCATGTTGTTGGCAACTGCCAAGAGGAAACATAAAGAGAGTCTGCATCCAAGTCTCAATTATGCAGAACTATGTGACTGATATGTCAATGAGTCCCCCCGGGAGGAGACCACCAGTGCTTCCCGGCGCTGCCTGCGCACCATCTGCGCACACCACCATGTGCCGGGCCCGCCCGCGCCCCCGAGCGAAGGCGTGCGTGGCATCGGAAGAATGCGGGGGACAAGGTAATGTCATCGGGAACGCTATCGCCAGGGTCCTCGCCGCGCGCGCGTTATCGGCGCGGGCCCCGGAGTCAGGGACTGGCGAGGGCTGGCGGACGGTAGTGCTGACCACACCTGCTGCAGGCACGCTCCGGGAACGTGGCGCAGGCAGGAGGGCTGCCCCGCCGCGATAAGCTGAGTGGATGGAGATAAAATCCGAGGAGGAGATACGCTTTGCCGAGCATCAAGGCTACGCACCAGCGAGGAGCCAAAGCACGGCTGCGGCCCGCGGCGGGTGGTGGGGCTCCGGGGGCTCCAGCTGCACCGTGGCCCTGCTGGGAGGAGATGGGGCAGGGTGGTCACTGGACCAAAAGCCAGGGCTTTGGTGATGGATGTGATGCTGCTTAGGCCTGACTGGAGCACGAAGCAGAGACTCTGCCAGTCCCTTGGCTGTGGGCAGGGACTTTGGAGCCCATCCCCGGCCCTGAACAGCAGCTGTCCCCTCCCCAGTGCAACTCCAGGAACCTGTGTGGCTGGAAGCCCAGAGCCATCCAATCACTCCATTCTGGGTGCTGTGGTCTCCAAAATGTCACTCCAATCTACCCCTGTCCCCAGGGTCCCCTGCAGCTGCACACAGCCTTCAGCATGGGATCCATGTGCACTGGCTGCTCCTGGGCACATGCTGCCAGGAATATCCAGAGTCTCCTCAGGAACAGCTGGTCCCACATCCCAGTGCAGTCCCAGCGCAGGGTGGGGAAGGTGGGCAGGAACCAGGGCAAGAGGTCAGTGCTGCTGCTGCAAAGGGCCCCAGCATTGGCGGTGGCACCCGGCTGGTGCCCACACTGCAAATGGGCCTGGGCATCCCTGGTGCTGAAGCCCCACCCACCCGCCCTACCGGGAACCGGCTCTTCCTGTCCCCTACGTGGCGGCTCCAGAGCAGCTTTTCCCAAAGCCACCCTCCTGCCACCGGCCAGGACCTGCCAGGCTGCACCGTGGCCCATGCACTGTCCCTGACCCGGGGCCACACGCCCGCTGCAAAAGCTGGGCCACAGCCTTGGCAAAGGCCCGTGCAAAGGAAAGTGCCCAAGGCCGGCAGGGACATATTTACCCCTTAGAGCACCTTGCTGCAAAAATAGCTAGTGGCCGGCATGAGGCCGGGGCTTCCCGGGGGAACAATGCCCGGCGGGAGGAAGCGGCCGCGGCCGCCCCGCAGCTCCGTCCCCGCCTCGTGCGGTGCTGGGCCGTGAGCCGCTGCGTGCCGGCCCGGCTGGGACCTTGAACCTGCCACAGATTTATTTTCTCTGACATTGGCATCGCGTCGGAACATCTGGCATACAGCTGATAATTGCTGGGGATCGGGGCGGAAGCTGCTCCGGGCCTGGCGCTTCTTCCAGAGCTCTGTTTTCATTAGTTGTTCTCCTCTCTTCAGCTGCAGAGTGAGGAAAAAACAACCAGGGCTGTGCAGCTCACTGCTCCCACTCCCTTCCCCGCGGCTGCAGCACCAGGGAGCTCCCTGCTCCCCCCTCTTTGGGGTGGGCACGGCACGGGGCCCATCACTGGGCTGTGTGACAGAGCTGTGGTGATGCTGAGGGAATACGAGCCATTCCCGACCCCTGAGCCTGAGATCATGGGTCCCAGTGTGACACCCGGGGTTCCAGTGGCCACTTGGCCAGGACAGAGCTGTGACACAGCCCTTGCTGTGCCAGCACGGGGCTTGGGGCACAACAGCCAACCCATCCTCCGGGCTCTCGTCACTGCCAGACAAGGCAGAGAGTGGGAGACGCCACGGTGATGGATGGCTGGAGTGTGGGGCCGTTGATGGGAGCAAATCCTTGCTCTGGGAGGACAGGAGGTCTCGTGTGTGGCCTCTCACCCTGGTGCCTGGACTCATCACTGTTGTGTTTTCACAAGGTGATTGGAAATATGAGCCCTGTGGCTGACACGGTGCCCGTGGGTCAGGACTGGTATTGGAGTGTGGGGAGACACACATGGGAAACACACCTCTGGTGCCAGGGGCTTGGCTGCCCCACAGTGTCCCCAGACCAGGGATGCTCCTTTCTCTTGAGTGCAGTTTTGTCACATGCAGAGCTGCTGCCCATGGATGCTGGGAGCAAACAGAGACTCCAGGCATGGGGGGGGCTCTGTGTGAAGGAACCTCCTCCCACTCTCCCCTGCAGACGAGACCCCAGGAGCTGGGGAGGCCACAGTTGCAGGTCCCGGTGCTGGGTGGGCTCAGTGGGTTCAGCCTCCTCCCAAAGGCATTCTGCCCCACGCCCGTGGCCCCCTCCGTCCCACCTCAGGCTGTAAATCAGCGTGGCCATGGGTGCTTGCCATGCCCCCCGCCTCCCCGCGGGGTCTGTCTCCCATGGCGCGTTATCTGCTGCGGGGGTCCCACTTATCTCCCCTGTCACTTTCTAATGCTAGTTTATGGGCAGCATTTTGTAGCTTAATTATGATGGTTTTCATCATGGTCACGTGGCCACGGAAGCCAATAAGGCACCAAAGTGGGTCCATCCCGGCTGAGCCTGGCCCCCGTGGGGAGGAGATTGGCTGGTGTCCTGCCCAGGGCGGCGTGTGCGCAGTCAGAGCCCCGACACCTTCCCGGCGGACACGGGTCCCATAAATCCCCCAGCCTGCTGCGGACAGGGCAGCAGTGCCCAGCACCCTCTGGAGACTCCTTGGGTCACAGCTTCTGGCCGGTGGCACGAGGGAAGCCATCCTGCCACGCCAGCCCCCCACGCAGCTGCCTCACGGTGAGTATGTGTCCGTGGGGAGAACCATAGCCTCCCTGTCCCACCCTTCTTCTGGCCACTGCCGCCATTCCCGGCACGGCAGCGGCTGAGGCCAGAGCTGGAGACGTGGCAGGGCTTGGTGGGGAAGTGGGAGCTGTGTGTGGGCCTCTGCTTCCCGTCCCAGCCCCATCGATGGGTGTGGGGATGGAGGCTCATCTCACCGTGGGCAGTGGAGCGAGGCCTCACCGTAGCCTTGGCCCCTTGACCAAGCTGCTGCCCAGAAATGACGGATTTGGCGGCCAGTGGGCTCTGGGAACCCAGCCAGTGGTGGCTGGGGATCCCCGATGACCCATAGGAGCAAAGGCAGCCCCCACACCCTGGAGCAGGCACAGGAGGTGTACGGGGTCCCTTGGCACCCAGGGCTGTCTGAGCCCATGTCCCTTCCCCAAGCTGCACCGGCAGGCACCACAGCCCTCGGCTCCGAGCCCCTTTTGTTCCTCACGATGTTTGCTCGGCTCTTCTCCCGACCTGTGGCCCCTCCTGGGCTCCTCTTCCCGGATGGCAGGTCCCGCTCCACAGCTGCCCAGCAGCTCCCCCGGGGAGCGGGCAGTGAGCGCGGGGGCCGTGGCCGAGGGGCTCTGCCGGTGGTGGGAGCTCTTCTTCCCGGCCCAGCAGCGGCTGACCCTCACCAGGGGCTGCTCCGCTGCTATTCTTAGCCTGGGCTCGATTCCTGGTGGCTCTGGAGCGATGCTGTGCCGAGCCCGTATCCTGTTTGCCGCTCTCCCTGCCAGCACCACTTCCTACCCACCGCACCCACGGCCGGTAGCAGGCGTGTGGGGCGAGCTGGGTGGGATGAGATGTGTGGGGCGAGTGGGTGAGCCACGCGGGATGAGATGTGTGGGGTGAACTGTGTGGGATGAGCCGTGTGGGGCCAGCAGCCGTGGCTCCTCTCCACAGGGTGCTGCCGGCAGCACAGCCCTGAGCTGTGCAGGAGCTCCAGGAACCCGCAGCCTTGAGGGCCCTCGTACCACTGCCCTCCCCACAGCTCCCTTGGCACCAAACCACCTCTAATGGGAGCTCCTTCCCCTGGGGCTGTACAGGCAGCAGGCTCCTGCCTGTGCTGGGACAGGCTGTGACTCTGCACCAGCCATGAAGGGTCTCCTGACCCAGCGGGTCAGCCCTGATGGGACAGGGTCAGCTCCAGTGCCAAGCTCAGAGCCAGAGCCTTGAGTTCCCTGTGGCCAAGTGACTGGGCCACAGCGCACGGCCAGCCAGCCTGGGAGCATCCCGATAAACAGGACGTGACGGGAGCAAGGGTGCTCCTGTGCTGCTCTGCTGCCGTCATGGAACATTTCACTAAGAATCTCCAAAAGTCAAGCAATGAATTAAGTCCCAGAAGTGAACAACTGCTGTCTGACAGATCCACCAGGACACTGTCGGCAGTGGCTGCTCCTCGCAGCATAACCAGCACTGGGTCCAAACTGTCACCTCAGCAGTGGCCCCAGAGGAGGTGTTAGAAGCTGCTCCATCCCCCAGTGCTCCTCGTGCAGCTGTCCCTAGGCTCTGTGAGCACCTCCCTGTAGCCACTGATGGGCAGGACCACCTGGTGCAGGTTAACAGGGATGATTCTGGAAACCTGGAGGGCTGGGGGCACTAAGTGGGGCCAGCTGTGAGGTGCTCAGAATTGTTTAAATGGGCACCAGTCCTCCAGCCTCCTGGTTCTCACCCAGGTCCTGCTAGTTGCAGGTCACATGCTCAGGAAGGTGAGTGGCTTATTGTTCACCATGGATGGCATAGGGCAGCTCTAACAGCCCTGGGGGGAGTGGGAAGGGTATCCCACCCTATCCTGCAGAGAGGTGTCCCGGTGCTGCTGAGGCCTGGCTGAGCAGCTTCCCCAGCTCAGGAGCAGCAACCAGAGCTGCCGCTTCAGTGCAGTCCTCGGGGTGCTCCAGCCTCAGCTCTCTTCCTTTGCCCCTGCTCGGCCCGGGGCTGCTGCCGGGAGCTGCCGTCCCGGGTCGCGGTGCCCAGTGCCCGCCGGGCCTTGCTGGGGCAGAGTGCGTCCCCGTGCCCGTGTCCCCGGGCTGGCAGGTCCCTCCGCCCCCGCCCCGTCCCCGTGAGCCGCCTGCGTTCCCCAGAGGAGGTTCCCTAGCCCCCGGGGGGGTGGCCACTCGCCCGCACCAACATGGAGATGCTCTTCCAGGCGCTATAAAGGGCTCCGGCACCTGCCGCTCGGTCTCCGCCGCGCCGCGCTCCAGCTCCGCACCCAGCGCAGGGGCTGGGGGTCCCGTCCCTGTCCCCGTCCCGCTGACCCGCTGGCTTGTCCCGCAGCAGGGCCGCTGGAGGGGATGGACTATTCGTATGATGATGACCTGGACGAGCTCTGTCCGGTCTGCGGGGACAAGGTCTCCGGGTACCACTACGGGCTGCTCACCTGCGAGAGCTGCAAGGTAGGAGCCGCCTGGGGCTGTGCGGGGCTGGGGCTGTGCGGGGACTGGGGAAAGGGGACCCGGGAAACGGGACAGGGCTTTGAGAAGACCGGGTCAGTACGGGACCGAGGATATGGGGCTCTAGCTGTGCGAGATCGATGCCCTCCGGGGATGTGCACGGACCGGGAAGGTGCGGGGAGCGGGGTTGTGCGGGAGCTCTAGCCGGGGATGTGTGGTGAGCGGGGCCGGGACTATGCGGGGAGCTGGGAGGGGGTTCTGCAGGGGCCAGAGCAGCGGGGACGGCCGCGGGCCGCTCCTCATCCGTTTTTCGTTAGCGGCAAATTCACGTTCGGCGTCGGGACGGGAGCGCAGCCGCGACGGGAGCCCCGACAGCGGCGGGGGGCAGGCGGGAGCCTGGGTGGGAAGCGGGGCGCGGGGACGGGGTGCCGATGGCGGGATGCCGGTACCGGTGCCCGCCGCATCACCGCCGCCTGCCGCCGCAGGGTTTCTTCAAAAGGACGGTGCAGAACAACAAGCACTACACCTGCACCGAGAGCCAGAACTGCAAGATCGACAAGACCCAGCGCAAGCGCTGCCCCTACTGCCGCTTTCAGAAGTGTCTCACCGTGGGGATGCGCCTGGAAGGTAGGACACGACCGGGCTCCGCGGCTGTGGATGGGGCTGCGCGGTCCCTCCGGTGCCTGTTGGGCTGTCGCCGCCGCCCGCCCTCACCGCGTCCCCGGGCCGGTAATTGCCGCGGCCGCTTCGATTCCGTTTTTCCTTCCCAAGTTAAAGAAAAATTCGTTTTTTCGCGTTGCCTCTTTCTTTTCCTTTTATTGTTTTTGTTTTGTTTCCCTGGGTTTTTTTTGGCTGCTGCGGCTTCAACTTTCCAGGATTTAATTTGCTGGCGGAACGGTTGCGAAATAGTGTAGAAATTATTGTTTTCCTTAAGCACATAATTCCAGAAGCTGAGACTTAAGGAAAACATTAAAAAGGAGGCTTGCAATAAAACTGCTGCAGACCCACCAGGAATTGTATTTTTCGTCTTGGTGACATAACAGATTTCTCGTCTGACTCTCGGGGAGTGCAATTACAGCCCCCCCGACCGCCACCTCGTTCATGTCGGAGAAGCAGAAACCGATTGAGATATCGGATTAGGACCCCGACATCCCCAAATCTCTGTTGTGGTTTCCGCAACGCTTAACACGGGCCAACAAAACATCTTCGGTGGGGACAGATCGCTGGCAAGCGCCTGCAAAGCAAAAGCAGATGAAAAAAGCAGCCCACCCCACCTCTTCTCCCCTGAAATCGTTTACATTTGGCAGCGGATGGAAGCTGCCAGATGCGGGGCTGGGCTGAGCCCCCTCAGCTGGCCGGGCTCTCCGCGCAGAGTGCGGTGGATCGGAAAGTGCCGCACAGGGAGCTCGCCGCTGGCTCCCGGAGCGGGGGGAGACCCTGCGAGCAGAGCCGCAGGAATAAGACACAACATGGAGCTGCAAAATCAGCCCCTACAAACTCCTGGCGGGAGCTAGATCCATCTCTGTCTCCAAACAGATCGCAGACTTTCTCCTCCCTGGATTAGAGTTACTGATGCCCTAAATCAAGCCGTGCATGCTCGGGCAGTTTTGACCGGTGCTGAAGGAGAATTTGGGTGCTGGGGGTTCCGAGGGCAGGCAGGCAGGGACAGTGTGGGGGGGACGGATGGGGGACACACACAGGCGGGGGTTCGCTTTGCCCCTCTTCAGCAGTTTGGTGGGGGTTTTTTTCTTGCTTTCCGTGGAGCTTCTGTGGCCCGGGAGGGCAGCAGCAGGGCTGTCGAAAGCTGCTCATCCCAAAGAGTGGTTTTTGTTTATTTTCTTATTGTTAGCTCCTTAGCAAAGCCAGGCAGCTGGGGGGATCACTCAGTGGAGGATGATTTTCCTGTGGCACTTTCTCTTTCACGTTAAAAATACAGAACCCACCTTCCCTCTCTGTTCCTAGTATTTTTGGACAGGGAATGTGAGGTGACGCTTTGAAGGTGAGCCCCCAGCTCCTCAGGGCAAAAGCAAGCCCCAGGTAATTGATTCTGGGGACAGTGTTGACACAGCTCCCGTTGGAGTGCATGCAGAGATGCTGCAGTGAAGGCTGGCTGGGGAGAGCAGCACAGCCCTGGGACAAGCATCTGGCATCTCCTGGGTACCCCCTGCACCCCTGCCCAGGCAAGGAGAGGTAAAGCTCACATTAGCCAGGGCTCTGCATGAGGTGAGGCAGGGGGAGTGGGAAGAGGAGCCATGGGGTGCACTGGGGTTCTGCCTGCACCCTAGGGGCTGCCTACAGATGTTTTTGTTGGGCGATGGGTGCAGGCTCTGCTTGGGCACCCTTGCCCTGGGGATCAGGGCACATTGGTCCCTTTCTGGTAGCCAGCTGGGATGCAGCAAATGGCAAGAAGCCCCCAATCCCAAATGAGGCACAAACAGCAGGAAAAGCAGAGCAGGAGGGAATTAAAAGGCCTCTTCTCCTTTTGTGTTCTTGCTGGGAGAGGGAAGGAGGTGATGAGCAGTTGCCTTTGAAGGGTTTGTGAGAACAGGCTGTGCACTCTCCTCGGTGTGTGGGGTGCTGGCAGTACCAGTGGGGTCCCTGCCTGTGCATCCTTGCCCAGGGTCACATGGGTCTGCTTCAGATGTGATCCATGGGCATTGCTGGGCCTGGCTTCGAGTGGTGATGGAAGCATATTCCCTTTAAGTGGGTAGCATATTGGGTAGGATATTGGACTTTTGGTGTGCTCTGGCACTGCTGGGGTGGGTGCTGAGGGGTGCCAGACCTGTGTGTGCTAGCTTGGGCTGTGAGGTGGGGTTTGCCAATGGGGGATCTCAGCAGTGGTACCCACGTATGCTGTGTCTCCCTTGTACCCTGATGTTAGGAACTGCCCAGGGGTGACTGGCTGTTGCCCAGAGATATGTCGACAGGCTTTTGGGGGAGGTGGGGAGCCCAGCAGTCCTCACCTCGGAGGATTCTCTGTCTGTCCCACTCCCAGGGAGATGCTGTTTTCATGAATAAAGAATGAGGGAGGAGGCTTGGGGCGGCTCCCCTGGGAGCACATTCCTGCTCGCCCTGGAAATGCTGCTGCTCCCGGCGATGCTCCTGCTTTTCCAGCCTGCCTGAGGAGAGTTTGGGAGGTGCCCTGGTTCTCCAGGGTGGGGGCTGGCCACACTTGCAGGAGAAGTAGGCTAAAGAGAGGCAGAGGGGAACAGCTGAGACACAAAAGCAAGACCTGCCTGCAGTCAGCAGGGACACAAACTAGCTGAGGGTTTTCTCCATTTGACGCCAAGTCTGTGGGCTGAGCCCGCTCTCCTCCAGCCCTCTGCATTGCTGTCCAGCTCCCAGCGAGCTGAGGCTCTTACAAGGGTGGGCCAGAGAAACAGTCCCCGGGAGCACAGAGGGGTGGTGTGGAGGGACAAGCTCCTGCTGCAAAGAAGCACCTGCTCCCTCAAACAAATGACACATTCTTGGTTTCATCTGGGGTTCAGAGGGAACATCTGCTTTGCTACAGCCAGGAGGTTGTGATGGGGCCAGCAGAGTGATTCTGACAGTGGGATGCTCCAGCAGAGACTTTTGGCTGTAGCTGACACCTGGCAGGGATGGGCAGCCTCCTGCCTGAGAGCTCTGCCACCCGGGCTGCCTGTGAGTGAAAGAGGCAGAGATTTGCAGAGAAGCAGCACATGCAGCCTGGATAGAGATAGAGCAGGGTCCCAAGGGGGCTGTGTGGTTCCAGATCTGCAGAAATGAGGCAATCCCAGAGCTAGTCCAGAGTCAAGGGTTGTAAAAATAGAAGCAGGTTTTGAGCCCCCTCATCTGCTTGGGTTTCACAGGCTGTCCCCTCAACCTACGAGGCATGCAAGTTGCTTTATCCCCCAGTCCATTTTCTAGTTAAAGCCAGATGCCTTTTCATTTTCTGCAAATTCCCAGAGGTATTGAGGGTGACACCAGCAAGGCAAGAGCTATGACTGGGCACCTGAACATGCCATGTCACGTTTGTGATGCGCACAGCTGGGCTGGGAGTGCCATGACCTGCTGGTGTCTTTCCAGCAAGGTCTCCCTGATGCCCCCCAGCCCATTTTGGCCACTAAATCCCCCGGGGCTAATTCTCTCCATGCCTTGTGGAAGCGCTGGTCTCCCTCTGTGCAGCTCACTGCAGCCTCTCCCTCTCTCTGCCCCCAGCTGTGCGTGCAGATCGGATGCGTGGAGGGAGGAACAAGTTTGGACCCATGTACAAGCGAGACCGTGCCTTAAAGCAGCAGAAGAAAGCTCTGATCCGGGCCAATGGCTTCAAGCTGGAGACTGTGCCTCAGATCGTCACCCCGGTGCAGAACGACTACAGCCTGTCCTCCACCATCCACAGCATCCACGCCATGTCCAAGACCTTGCCGCCCAACCCCGCCGCCCTGACGCCCATCGACTACGAGCGCAGCCCCTACGGGACCCCCTCCCTGGGAATGACTGTGCCCAGCCACGCGCCGCTCGCCGGCTACCACTACCCCTCCTTCCCCAGCCGCGCCATCAAGTCCGAGTACCCGGACCACTTCACAAACATTCACGAGTCCGTGCCCAGCTACATGTACCCAGAGACCTACCCCAGCAGCTCCCCTCCTGACATTCCCGAGGTCATCCTGAAGCTGCTGCAGCTGGAGCCCGATGAGGCGCAGGTGAAGGCGCGGATCCTGGCCTGCCTGCAGCAGGAGCAGGGCAAAGGCCGGCACGAGAAGCTCAGCACCTTTGGCCTCATGTGTAAGATGGCTGATCAGACCCTCTTCTCCATCGTGGAGTGGGCACGGAGCTGCATCTTCTTCAAGGAGCTGGAGGTAGGAGCCTGGGCACCTGGGGTGGAGGGATGCTGGTCTGATCAGGCAATGGGAGGCAGGCAGGACTGGAACTGATGTGCCATGAGGATGGGATGCTGCTGTAGGTAGGACTGGGGTTGAAATGCCATGAGGACGGGGTGATGCCTATGGGCATGAGCTCAGGGCCACCAGTACTGCACTTACAGAGCTGCTGGTGTGTCCCTGTCCTGCTCCTGGCTCCTGGTGTGGCAGGGCTAGAGGCACCGGGGCCGGGCTGTAACGCGGAGCGATTCCCGCTGTCGCCACAGGGCTGATGATTTCAGACTCGTCTCGGCGGGGCAGGTGTGGAAGCAATCGCCCGCAGACTGACTGAGGTGTCAAGCTCAAGATATAATTGAAAAATGTAACGTTGAGGAATTATAGTTGAGACAATTCTCTCCTCTGCCTTTAGGAGGAAAATCGATGCAGTCAGGTGGGTGCCTATTAGCACCAGGCAGCCGGGGCAGGGCTGGCCAGAGTGGGGGACACCACCAAGCCTCCTCTGGGTTCTGTCCTGAACCAATATCTTAAACTTGTGCAAAAATAGGAGAGAAATCTTTCCATCATAGCCAAAACTCAGAAAAGCCATGTCCCAGGGTGGCTGGGAGACCTGTGTGCCTTCCTGTGCTACCCAGCTCTTCCAAAATCACCTCACTCCTGCTGTGCCCTGGGGACTGTGCCCTGGGGACTGTGCCCTGGGGACTGTGCCCTGGGGACTGTGCCCTGGGGACTGTGCCCTGGGGGTGGTGCCAGGCTCTTCCCTGTGCCCATGCCACAGGGTGCTGTGGGGCTGAGTGTGGTAGAGCCTCATGGCTCAAAATAGCCCCCAGCTGCCAGAACAGTGCCAGGAAGCTGCATTGTGGGAGTGGGTCGGGTGCATTTCAATGATATCAGTGTCCAGCTTGGATTTTGGGAACAGGGTGGTTGTTGTTTGCAGGAGATATTGTAAACAGTGTAAATTCAGCTCCCGGCTGCGTTGCTGTGTAGCCTTGTAACTCCATTGTCAGCCCGACCGAGCCACCAAAATAGGCTGTTTCCATGTGAATCCGCTCCTCCCGTGGGGCTCTGGGGGCACAGCAGTGCCAGAGGTCTCACCTGGGCAGGGCCACTAGCTGGGAGCAAGAGCTTCTGACCAGAACACAGGGTGCAGTGACAGGGATGGGAGCTTGGCTGAGCATCCCTCCCCATCACTGCCACTCCAAGGGCTTGTGCCTTTTGCCTTTGTCTTCCTGTGAGTGAGGGGCAGATTCCCTGTGTCTCACAGGGCTGGGGACAGCAGGACACCATGTCCATCCCTGGCTCCAGAGGGAGTGTGAGAAAGTGCCATTGTCACTGTCCTTGGCTCCTTCCCGTGTGCTGTCTTGGCAGTGTATATGAGGCAGGTCTGAGCCCCTGGCATGGTGCTGTGGTGCCCAGACCCCTCTGTGGTGTCCTCCTGGGGATGGTGCCAGGGCTGCCTGATGCCCACCCAGCACAGCGCGTCTTCCCCGTCACAGGGTGGTGGCTTTCCCTCGGGGAAGCTGTTGGGAAGCAGGAGCATGTCTGCATCTCCTGAACCCCTGTCCCTGCTCCTGCCCGGCACATAAAAGCAAACAGCTGCTGGGGCGGTAAATGAACTCCTGCGAGTGCAGAGTTTATGGCTTTACCCTAAACCCACTAACATGGAGAGAAATCGCCCTCTCGGAGATCGATGGCCATCGTGCAGCTGTCTCTGCAGGGTGCTCAGGGCTCCTCAGAGCAGCTCGCCCCATCCCCTGGGAACATCGCCATGACAGGAGTGATCTCCATGGCAGATGGGGAAGGACTGTTGGCCAAGGCTGCTGTGGGGATCCACGTATCGTGCTGGGACATCTCTCCAGGGCACTGTGCTGGGCTGATGCCAACCAGGGAGGAGGTGCAGATGGGTGACCCCAAGCACAGCATCTCCTGCCATCATCCCAGCACGCGTGTGTCTTGCAGACAGCTGACTTGTCCCCTGGGTCTTGCAGGGAGCCTGGAGAGGAGGGTCCAAACCCTCAGGGGCATGGGGACCCACTGGCTCATGCCTGGCCAGGACATGCCTTTGCTCCCTGTCCAGAGGGAGCAGGAGCAGGTCCTGCCTGGAGCCATCAGGTCTTGTTCCCATTCCCACCCTAGCAGCCTGGTGAGGAGCAGAGGCAGCCTGGATGCTTTGTCATCTCCTCCCAGCAGGGTGGCTGGTGTGGGGGGAGTTGGGGAGAGCCTCCCCCACCCCAGCTCCACTGCTTCACCCAGGAAAGGACTGGGGGGGTGGGGAGACGGGCTAACGGCCTCTTGACATCGGCTCGCACGCCACGTCCGCCCGCAGGCGCGGGGCAGTCAGATTGAAAACAGATTTAACTTCCCAGATATATCGTTTCATTTAAGGGCCAGTAATTCTGTCAGTCTGCCACTGACAAACGAGGGTCCCCATGCCAATCCGCCGGGGAGACTGATGTCGCCGCGTTCATCTCGTGTCACCAGGCAGAGAATTACGGACTGCGCTGGCCTTCGGAGCCGAGACTAATAACGCCGCGCGGCAGAGGGGATTTGGGGGCCCGCTGTTTATCCAGAGCCGGCCAGGCAGCCGCGGCGCGAGGCCGCGCGGGCGGAGGTGGCAGAGGTCAGCGCTGGCGCCCATAAATACGAACTTTAACTGAGTCTAGATGAGATGTGTCAGGACTGAGGGAAGATTTGCAGCATCTCTTCAGGAAGAAAAATATGGGCCGGGAGTGAAATATATTTTGTTGGGTTGTGAGTCTCGGGCAACTTTGTCCTTTCAGATGTAATTTTTTTATATATATGTGGAGGGAGACAGAGAGATGTGCACACGCCCGCACGCTTGCACGCTCGCATTGTGTCCGGTTTCAGTTTGTTTTGTACACACGTGTCTTGCACAGCCTGGTTTCTATAGGTGTTACTGTCATACGTACACAGAAATATCGTGTACACAGGGGTGCAGTGACCTTTAGATTGGGATGAGCAGCCAGGAATGTTAAACAAATTGCCTTGGTTCCAGCCTGAGGGCTGAGCTGAGTGTTCAGCGGGTTCCTGTCGCTGGTGGAGGGCACTGTGTGGCCACGGGGAGCTGGGGTGGTGCTGATCCTCTCCTCAGCCCCCCCCTCATCATGGGGCTGGGCAACCACCCTCCCTCCCATCTGTGGACAAGCAGCAGTGGGCAGGGGGTGGGCACTGAGAGCAGCACCGTTACCCCAGACCAAGGGACTCCTGTGTGTTGGGGGTGTCTCTCTGCTCTTCTCATTTCTTGTTAGAGACCTCGGAGCCACGACAAAGCCTAGTTGAAGTCTGTTGCTTCTCGGCCTTTAGCATGCGTGGGTCATCTTGACCCCATCTCCTGGCCAACAGCCAGAGTGTTTTTGGCAGTTTTAAAAATCTCCTTCTGGTGGTGGATGCTGCAGCCGTGTTTAGCATCCCATGCACTGGGGGAAACGTCATGGCTGCCACCCCAAAAGGCACAGCCCTGCCCTCGCTGCCAGGGCACATGGATGGAGCCACGATGCCCATGTAGCCTCATGGTTGGCTGCCTCTCAGGCCCAACAAAATGCAGTAGCCTGGGCCACGGCAGCCCAGGGAGATGAGATCCTGCCCTTGCTGCACTACTCTGGGTGTTTTTTGCTTTAAGGTGCCCATCGTGGTGGTATCTGGGCAGGGGGATGGGGACCTGTGCTGACCATTAACACCTTAGGCTTGTGTGGGGTTTTGATTGCGGGTGCCTGGTGGATGGTAATCCACTTTCTCACTTCTCAGCAGCCAAGGTGACGGGTCCTGCTCACACCCAGTAATTGCCCAGGCTGTGGGTTCAGGGTGCTGGTGTGTGCTGTGGGAGCTGCTGGGGCAAATCCTGCATCTGGGGGGAGTTCTGGAGAGCATCCTTGTGGTGAAGGCAGGTCAGGGGCACTCTGATGCTCCTTGTGCCTGTGGTGTGCTGAGGCTGGATGGGGAGAGGCTGGGGTTTGATGTCCTGGGACCTGCTGAGGGTTTGTGAGCAAAGCAGGGTGGCTGGTGAGTCGCTGCTTTGTAAGGCCACAGAGATGCTTAAGGGCAGACAGTGGTACCCGAGGTGGGGGATGCCCTGGATCAGCAGTGCAGGGAGCAGTGAGTGCAGTGATACTTTAGATTCAGGATGCTGAGTTGCTGGAGTGGCCTGGGTACACTCTGGGGGCCCCCAATTTTCCCAGGGACTTCCTCCCCTTGTACCTACAAAGCCACAGGAAGGGTTGAAGGAAATTTAAAACTACATCCATGTGTGGGTCCTGCAGCCAGGCAGTGCTGCCTGTGCCTCTGCACCCCCTGACCCCCCTCCAGCCCCTGGGCCTGGTCCGTTTGCCACAGGGAAATGCATTTGTCTGTGGGTCACAAGGTACTTGTGGCCTGACAGCAGGGTAATGTCCTCCCTGGGTGCAGAGAGTTTTGCTGCTGTGTTTTGTAATTGGGTTAAATGCTTGCTTTAAAAAAAAAAAATCTCCTCTTAAAGACAGCTTGCATCAGGTCCTGATAAAGCACTCCGATGAAAAGCCTTGACATTAAAGGAGGAAGATCCTTTGCTTAACTTTTAAAGGAGAGTGCAGACTGCCTGGCCGGCAGGATTGATGGGCTCTGAGTGGCCGTCCATTAGCAGCCTCTCCTCGGGGAGGCCGGGCTAGGCATGGCGGGGTGAGCTGCCAGGACGCCTGTTGCAGCAGGGCTCTCACCCCATGGTGGTGACACCACCCAGCTTGGTGCTGGGACAGAGGCAGGGCTGGGGGTCCTGGAGATGTCCCAAAGCCCTGTCTCGCCCCCAACCCACCCCATCATGCTCTCAGCTTGGTCTGCACTGTGCCGTGGCCGCATGGCTCTGGTGCCTGGCACTGCTGCTGGGAAGGGCTGTGGCACACTGCAGTGCCTGATGGGCACGAGTCTCCCAGTGCTGCTGATGGGATGCAGGGAGGTGCTGGGCTGAGGGCACTGGACCCGCCTGCTGACTTTGAGAGAAGTTGATTAGTAATTTTTAAAGGAAGAAAATAAGATTCTGAAAGCGTTGAAATGTTTCCTTTTGGAAAAGCTGATTTTTTTACAAAAACAATTTCAGGGCAAAACCCTTCAGTTTGTCTCTTCCGGAGCTTGTCCCACTCAGGAATGAGGCACAGGAAGGAGCTTCCAAAACAAGGTTGCGCCTCAGCCGGAGCGGAGGAGCTCGGCACTGGCCGGAGCGTGTGGCCAGGCTGGCAGTGTGCTGCTGTGCTGGGAGCCCAGCTGCTGTGCTGGGAGCCCATCTCTCTGCCCTTGGCTACCGCTGGTCACTCACTGTGGGCAGAGGTCACCACCAATGCAGAAAATCCCTGTTTTTGTTTTGATGCAGAATGAGCTTTTCCCCAGTTCTTTGTTCAGCAGCTGAGCAGCCACATCATGGTCTGGACTGCTGGGTGTGTACTGAGGCTCTTTAGCTGGTGTGGGCAGCATGGAAACGAGCCTGGCCTTGGCAACCCTGTTGTGCCCAGGGCACCTTGGGTTTGTGCCATGGGGCAGGAGCTGTGGCCCTGACCACCACTGCTGCCTTCTTCACCTTCCCACGTGGCTGCACGTCCAGCTCTGACCACCCACAGCACTCCAGAATCAAACCCCAGTGGTGTGTGGGGAGTGCTGGGCTCCGAGACCATAAAGCTCTTTCTCATCTCACTTCTATTCCTTTTGCAATCTCCCAGCACTGGTTTATTGCAGCCTCTTCAGCAAAACGAGGGTATTATCCCATCCTGTGATACTGCATCTGTCTTCCTCCTATTAACGGCAGCGAGCACAATGGCACTGCAGAGCTCTTCTGCCAGCGCTGACTCTGCTCCACAGGGAGCTGTTCCTGGCAGCCCCCGGCCCTTTCCCTGCCCCAGCCAAGCTGGAAAGCAGAGCTCTGGGCAGGGCAGGGGTGCTGCCCTTTGCAGAAGGGAGCTGGGGTCTGGTGGAGAGCAGCGCTGATGGGATGAAGCCAGTGACCTGTGGTGCTTCTGGGTGTGGAAGGCAGATGAGCAGCCTGTCTCCTGCCTGCCCCATGAGCTTGCCCCACATCCCACCACAACTCCAGGCGCTGGGGTCTGTCAGGGCTTTTTTGCTTTTCAAAATGCAGTTGTTGGCTCTGGAAGCTTGTCCTGCCCACCACTGCACTGCCAGCAGCTCCCTGGCTGTCCTCTGAACCCTAGAATTGCAGACCTTTAAAGGGACCTTTAAAGCTCATCTGGTCCCGCCCCCCTGCAGGGACATCTGCAACTAGAGCAGGTTGCTCAGAGCCCTGGCCAACCTCACCTGGAACGGTGCCAGGGATAGGGCAGCCACCACTTCTCTGGGCAACCTGTGGCTCAGCCAGGGATTGACACCTGAGGCTGCACGTATGCACCAGCACACGTGTGGATGTGCCCATGATCACGCGTGTGCTGGTGCGTGGGCAGGGGCCGGCCTGGCAGCTGCAGGGTGCAGCCGTGCCCCAAAGCTGGTGGCTCCCCCACAGCCCTGCCCCATCCCGGGCAGGGAGGGGAGAATGGGCACTGGCTTCTTTCCTGTTAAAGTATCCAGAGGGGCTGGCTGGAGACACAGGGCCTTTGTGCAGCAGCTGCCCGTTCCCTCCTGCCGGGGACGTGGCCAACAGGCATTTTGTTAAAGATCTGTGTGTAATTCAGGGAGGTTGTGCCTGGTGGGGGGAAAACTCGTCCTGATAAGAAATGTCCAGCCCAGTTACACACTGGCTGAGGCAGACATGGGAGCCAGGAGCTAGCCCAGGGCTTTGCAATCAATGTTTCATTAATTAGATGCAGAATCTCTTTGCTGGGAGCTTGTTTCCAGACTGTAACTTCCACATAGAAATGTGTCTGTGAGACTTTGTCAAATGCTCTGCAGGCAGCAGGGGGTTTCAGGTTCTTAACAAATGGGGCTTTTGCCAGGTTGTGAGGGTCAGGGACAAAGTCCTGTCCCACCTGGAGGGGCCATTTTCCTGAGGGAGGAGGGTGATGACCCTGCACTCCCCACAATGGGCTGGCAAAAGAATATGAGCAAAGCAGATATGGGGCTGGGCAGCCCCAGCTGAGGACCTCAGGGGGAGGCAGAGGTTTGTCATGTCTCCAACACGTCATGTTGATGCCATATCCCCACTAAGGTGTTCTCATCCTGGTGGCAGAAGGCACCACTGACTCTGCTTCACAGCCATGCCCCCTGTGATGAGTGTCAGCTGGGCTGCCTCACTTCTGTTTCAGGTGAGTGACCAGATGAAGCTGCTGCAGAACTGCTGGAGTGAGCTGCTGGTGTTTGACCACGTCTACCGGCAGCTGCAGCACGGCAAGGAGCACAGTGTGCTGCTCGTCACTGGCCAGGAGGTGAGTGCCAGGCCACAGAGACTGTGGCGGTGATGGGGAGGCTGCTGGGGGCTGGACAGTGGGGATGGAGGGAGTGACTTTTGTCTTGCTGAGCATGGTCAACCTTCTCTAGGGTGAGCCAGTTGGTTTTGCTGTGCTATAAGACTGTTTGTGCAGGAGGTCTTATGCTGTCCCATCCCACTGCATGCTGTCCCATCCTGTCCTGTCCCATCCTGCCATCCAGCTCCTGGTTCTGGAGAAAAACATTTCTCATGGGAAGATCAACAGCCACACTGGTACTTGCAGAGGTGGAATGCAAGGAGGGGTCCCGGTCCCTTCCCTCTCCAGGGGCAGATTTTGGAGACATGGGTGCCTACCATGCCAGCACTCTGGGGTCATCTGGGACCATCAGGGCTGACACTGTCCCTCTCTCACTGCAGGTGGACATGTCGACCATTGCAGCCCAGGCAGGCTCCATCCTGAACACGCTGATGCTGCGGGCTCAGGAGCTTGTCCTGCACTTGCACTCGCTGCAGATGGACCGGCAGGAGTTCGTTTGCCTCAAGTTCCTCATCCTCTTCAGCCTCGGTGAGCACTGGGACAAGGGGAGGCCACGCTTAGGGGGGGTTCTGGCCTTGTTGCCATGGGGTCTCTGGGGGTGGGAGTGCAGCTGGAAGGAGCACAAGCAGCCCAGGGTCTGGCTGCAGCGGCTGCTGCACTGACAGGACTTTTAATGAAGAGCCAGGAGTCAGAGTTGGGATCTGTTGGCTCCCAGCCTCACCAAAGGGTCCAAAACATCTCCCGCTGCAGGGCTGGGCTCTGCCTACGGCCGTGGGGGATGTTGCTACCCCGCTGGCTGAGCAGAGCCTGTTTTGGTCACTCGCCCATCGCCCCGGGAAGGGAAACAACCGGCTGATATGGCAGCAGCAAAACAGGCAGAGGCGGCGGCCGAGCCAGGCCTATCTGTGGGGTTTGCGTCACAGGGCTGGTGTCGCTGGGCAGGGGTTGCCTGAGCCTCTGATTAGGCTGGGCAGGGGTTGCCTGAGCCTCTGATTAGGCTGCCTGCGGTGCGGCCGAGGCGGCGGGTTCACACGGTCCCGCCTCGCCTAGACAAAATACCCGGGAGCTTCGGGTGCTGCTGCCAGAGTCCTGGGGCCCCATGGTGGCTCTGCCTCAATCCTGCCCTGCTCCCTCCCTGACCGCCCCTGTGGGGACCATCTCCCCACCCCCACTGCCAGGAATGTGCCTCCTTTTCCCACAGTGGCACCCCAAATCAGGGATGCCTGCTGGAGCAAGCCCACCCACTGGGGAGGCTGTGTGGTTGCGGGTGGTGCTGAGCACCACAGAGACCCCAGGGCGCCCCACTGGCTTCATTACTGGTGCTGACACCTTCCCCTCAGCCCCATCCTGCTGGGAGATGTCACCTCCTGGAGCGAGGACAATGATGGGGCCTGTGAGGGGCTCAGCTGGCTGCTCTGCTCCCGGCTTGCACCTCTGCCACTGTGGCTGCTTCTCTTCCCACACCTCCATGGCTGCTGCTAATTGCACAAATCCGGACGGGGCAGGAACTGGCCTTTCCTGAGGGAAACCTGTGCAGCAGCCAGGACAGTGAGCCCAGCTTGGGGCAGCCCTGTCTCCATCTCCATCCCATCCTTGTCCCTCTCTCAGCACCTCAGTCTGTGCTCACACTTTGGGCACCCGTGGGGTTCCATCTGGGGGGGTTCCTGCCAGGGTCTGTGCCTCACCACCAAGCACAGCAAGGCAGTGAGATGGATCTGCACCATATGGACACTGCCTTGTGCTGGGGTAGTTTGTGCTTGAGGGAGAGTTTGTGTCGCTCTGTCACCACTGCTGAGGAGCCAGCCTGCTCCAGGAGCACTGGGTTAACGGGCTAAGAGGGAGCCCTGACAGATGCAGGCTGTGGAAATCCACCCCCCATCCTAGGGGCTGGGGTCAGGGCCACTACAGTCTGAAGGATACACTGGTGTGACTGGGATTCCCTGTGGATGTGTCCCCATTAGCAGGCAGGTCTGTTCATGGGGCCTGGGCAGGATGGGTGTCTCAGGGTGCAGGAGTTGTGCTGCTGTCCGACCCTGCACCTGCAGCACCTCCTCCTGCAGCTTTCTCGCCCTCTAGAGCTGTTTTGAAATCCAGAGAAATGAGATATGATAATTTGCCGGTCATGCAGTGATAAAGTGTGGCACAAACTGTGCCCTGGCTGGGAAATAAAGGACCTGGGGGGACATGAGCCCCGAGTTGGGACCTTCTGCAGCCGCTGCCCCACAGGCTCAGCACCAGGAAGACCAGTGCCTTCATGCTGCCCCCCATCCCCCTCTGCCCCCCACCATGGCACAGGGAGCAGGAGTGTCCTCCCAGAGCACAGCCAGCACCGGCTGTGGTTCTGCTTCCCTGGAGCGGTGGCTTTCAGGAAGGGCATGAAATAATTTATCTGTATTTTCCCATACATCATTTTGCCCCAAATCCAACTTTTTCTCTCCATCTCGCAGAGCTCACTTGGAGTAATTTGCCCTTCGCAGGCTCAGCTGTAGAGGATGGGATTGTGTATTATGTGCAGGATGTAATTGCCTTTAACAAGAGAATTTCCACATTTACCACTCTGCCACAGCGCAGTCAAAGCCAAGCCCCACTCACAAGAGCTGCCATTTGAGTTCTAAATAGATTTCTCTCCTGAGCAGGTAAAGAGATTTAATTAAAATTAGGGCTTCTCAAAATAGCAATATTTATGAGGACGGCACAGGTTAGCTTTGTTCTACAGAAGGGCTTAATAGAGCCTTAATGGATTGACCTATCATTCGATTTCATGACTTACATTCATGAAGCAGCTACTCTTGGGGAGGGGAGGAAGAGAGGCTTGTATAGCCCACATTCCCTTAAGCGTTTGCAATTTATCAGCAGCTTCTCCCAAACAAAAGGAGCTGTGAATAGGAAGAACACTTGAGGGCATAGAAATAATCCCAGGCATATCTGTATGTGTGATGGGAGGCTTTGTCACAGGACAGTCTTTGCAACTGCTGCAGTGTCTCTAAATGAAGTGAGTCAATGTTATTTGGACAACATTCTTTATTCCTTACAGGAATGAAAAGATTATTCAAATATTCAATTAAACAGTGAATAGGGTCTTTCAGAGAACCAGGTGAGTTCATCGAGTAGAACTAGCTATTGTTGAGCCAACTCAGGGGATAGATTTGACATTTATCAATATAACTTCTTTTTTTTAATGACATGCACAATAACCTTATGCAGATAAAGAGATTTCATAACAACAACCCGGGTAGAAGGGAGACGGCCACAATAGGAGCAAATGTGCTGCAGGAGTGAAAAGGGAAGGGTGATCTGATAAAGTGCACCTTGGCACAACCTGTGCCACGCAGCGCCTGGCCGTGGGCTTAGCTGGAGGCTGGGTCTCCCTGGGGGCCCTGCAGAGCTCCCTGTCTGCACCTCCAAACTTCCAGCCACCTTGCCTGTGCTGAGTTCTCACTGATTTCACTGTTCCCAGCCAGCGGGTGGGATGTGTCCAAGCTGCCAATGCAGCCCTGAATTTGTCTGCGCACCAGCGGCTGCTGGATGTGGGCAGCAGAGCTGGCAACGCCGTTCCTGAGCACAGCACTGCTGGGCCCCTCCGTGCCACCCATTACATCTGCTCACCCCAAATGGGCTCGGTACCAGGGTTTGCAGCAGGGTGTCCCCTGCTGGGTGTAGTGTGTCCAACTGATGGGGCAGCGCACAGCACCGCGTCCCTACAGCCACTGTCTGTGAGCGGGGACAGAGGAGCAGTGTGTTGCACAGATTGAAACTCAGTGCTTCCTTCTCAGAGCCTGGGCATCCTCACAGGGCACAGCCCAGCTCAGGCTGCCCCAAAAAGCCTGGAGAAATCCCGACCAGCCAGCCTGGGCTATCCCTCCAGCCACCCTCCAGCCGTGGCTGAACAATCTCTGCCCTGAGACTGTGCGTGGCCCAGCTCCTGTGGTGCTGCCATGGGGGGCTGCAGTGGCTTCTTGGCTGCCAGACCCACCCTGCGGGCAGCAGAGCTGGCAGCGGGATCACAGGGGAGCTGCTGTAACCCTGACAAGGTGTGGAGGATTAGGGTTTCCAGGCTGGCGAGCCTGGTTGCCACATTGGAAAGATCGGGGAATTAATTCAGCTGCCTCCTCGACCTTCAGGAATTAAAGGGAGCTGATGGCAACTGCTCCCCGTGTGTGGGCACAGATGGTGTCGAGCTTTGGCTTTGCAGCTTCCTGGGTGGTGAGAGCAGCTCCTGCTGCCATCTTCAGCGCCAGGGGATACCCAGGAGGCAGGGCAGGAATGGGGGTCCTGTGGCCAGGCAGGGGCAGGACCCCTCCCACACTGTGTTTTCACACCCCGGGCCTGTGGGTTCTTCCTGACACAGCACAGCACGGATGGGGCAGACACAAGTGCTGGGCACCGTTTCACCGCCCTCCTCCTCCCTTGCAGACGTGAAGTACCTGGAGAACCACACGCTGGCTAAGGATGCTCAGGAGAAGGCCAACGCGGCGCTGCTGGAGTACACGGTCTGCCACTACCCCCACTCCACGGACAAGTTTCGCCAGCTGCTGCTGCGGCTGGCGGAGGTCCGGGCGCTGAGCATGCAGGCAGAGGAGTACCTCTACCACAAGCACCTGAGCGGGGAGGTGCCCTGCAACAACCTCCTCATCGAGATGCTGCACGCCAAGCGGACTTGAGCGCGGCCGCCAGCACGGACCCGGCGCTGCCAGCGGTGCAGCACGGGCAGGACGCGTGCCCAGGGCTGGTGAGCAGGTGCTGCCTCTCCACCCCGCCTTTCTCAGTGATACTATTTAACCCCAACTATTGGAAGAGTCCCAGATGGTTAATTTTAATACACAGCAAGGACAGCTGATGGCTGTGGGGCCCTGGGCTTGGCTGCTGGACAATCCCCCCAGCTCCTCTGAACACGTGGTGCCCAACCTGTCACCTGCCCGACCCGACTCTGCGGTGCCAAGGAAGGCTGAAGCCTGTCCTGGCTTCTCTCCTATTTATGTTCCTCTCCTGCCACCCCCACCAGATGTTTCTTCACCCTGCCCCCTGTCTCAGGGCCCCTTGTGCATGGGGCAGGTGAGGTGAACCCTTCCTGGTATTGCAGGGGCCAGGTGTTCCCAGGCACTGGCCTGGAGGAAGAGGACTTTTGTGGGAGCCAAGCAGAGCATGGAGACTGGGGCTAGAGCTGTCAGCCCCATGCAGCTCTGCTGGGACCTCAACGTGCATATACTGGAGACCCTGCTCCTGGCTCCCCAACGTGCATATACTGGGGACCCTGCTCCTGGCTCCCCGCAGCTTTCTCCTGCTGTTGCCCCAGCTGAGCAAGGACAGGCAGAGGGGACATGGGTGGTGCTGAGCCCTCAGCTGAGTTTTTTTTCCGCAGTGCTTGCTGGTGCTGGAGGCAGCATCCGTGGCTTTGCAGCCCATGACAGCCACAGTGCCCACAGGTGACCATGGTCAGCACGTCTCTGGGATGTCAAAGCTTTTCTGCAGAGGGTCAAAAAGATTTACAACGGAGAGCAGGGAACCATCCTCAGGACACTTCAGGCACATGGCCTTGCTGCTGTGCCCTCAGTGCCAGCACAACGAACCCGTGGCTGGAAAGCTTTGCAGATCACGGTGCTAAGATGGCATCAGTGCCATGAACTGAGCCGGTTCCTGAAGTGTGAGGAGAGGGTGTTCCCGGGCAGCACAGGTTCTGCATTGCTCCCCATAGCCAGGCAGTGCCTGGGGAACAGCCATGGGGCTGGAGACAGGCCCTGTCCCCTTCCTGCCCATAGGTGATGGTGATAGAGGGGCTGGGCAGAGGGAGGTGTGGGGTCCAGCAGGTCCAGGTGCAAACAGCAGCCACACCAGCATGTGCCAGGGGTTTAGGGGAGGTGGGGGGGGGGACACAGATGGACAGACTCTGTAGCCCCCCCCCCCCCCAATTATCTGCCCAAGTGAGGGGGTGAGGAGCAGTAAGAATTGTCCTGGCTTTGTGCCAGGCCAGGCTGAGCCCCTAGAACCACCCCCCCCCATCCCCAGGTGACAGCAAATGTTGTGCCAAAGGCACATGCCAAGAGCTGTCTGTTCTTTTGGACTCACAGACACAACTGGGCAGTTCTGGGGGGCGGGGGCTGCAGCCCCTGGAGCTGGGACGTACCAGACTCTGGCTGCTGCTTTCCCCGGGTCTCAGCCACGCTCTCCGCTCCTACCGCCCCATCGCTGGGCAGCCCGGAACGGGTCCCCCTGCCACGGCTGTGCCCACAGCTCCCTGGGACTCCTCCAGGGTGGCTGGGCTCGGGTCAGGCTGTTTTCCACAGGGGGTGTTGGCTCGTGGGGCTGTTGTTCGCGGGGCTCTGCGTGGAGCTGGTGCCTTGAGGAGCTGCAGATGCTGCGCCCGGAGCCGCGCGGTTCGCGGAAGCTTGTTAGCTGCAGAAGAGCATGTTTGTCTCTGCTTTTCAACATGGTTGTGCATTTTCCTCCTCAAGTCTGTGGTTCCGTTTCACCTCCTTCTTTCTGTGAACTTAAAGAACTGGAGAAAATGGTTTGGGAGGTAAAAGATGTTTTATTTTCAGAAAATGAAGTGTCCTTAAGTGTCTCTCTCTTTCTCTTTCTCTCTCTCTCTCACATCCTTTTCTCCCTCTCATCTCTCCCCTTCCCCACCCTTCCTTCCCAGGCAGGTTACCAACTTCCTTGTCGGGAACAAACCACTGTAATAAATTTTGCAGTTCATTTACAAAGGCAGACTTTGTCCTCTCTGACTCTTTCTGCTTCTCCTTGGTGGTGCCAGCCCCTGCTCCTGGTTCCCGTGGACAGGTGGGATGCCCTGCCTGGTGCCCCCATGGCAAAGCAGTGGCTGGCTTTGCCACACAACAGTACCCATGGGTGTCTCTCCAGGGCACCACAGCTGCAGGGGGGTCTGTGGGAGGGGGATCAGTAAGCTCACAATGACACTGGTCTGTGGGCAATTAGCTGTGACTCGGGATTGTTCACCAGCCCTTGGTGGTCATGTGGCAGGGAGCTCCCAGTGTGCCATGCACCACAGCAGGGACCAACTCACAGTAAAGCAGAGAGCTCTGCATTGGGTTTGGCGCCCTGTCTGTGTTTCAGTGCTGGGCAGTGCCACACACCCTGACCCTGACTGCAGTGGTCCCCACCCCACACACACCTGGCATGCTCCTGACCCGCACGGGGATGCTCCAGGCTGCAGCTCCCACCAGCACGTACCCACCCGCTGGCCAGCACTGACTGTGTGAGGACAGGCACTGCAGGAGAGAGCTGTGCCCAGGACACCAGCCCATTCCCATGGATACACTCACCAAAGAGAGCAGGGTGCCTTTAAAAGCAGTGTTTACTGTCATCACAATCAGCAAAAGACCCGAGGAGTTTGCTGTGATCTAAGCACTAGGGATGCAACAGGAGACCCAGGCAGATGCAATGGACAGAGGGACAGAAAACACCACCCTGGCTGGCAAGGGCACCACAGCAGCAGGGGCCCTGGCAGGATCAGGGAGCAGACTGTTGTCCAAACCAGCAGAAGATGCCAGTGAAGTCAGTGGCTTTAGAGAAGCCTCGAAGCCAGCAGCTCTTCCCCAGAGCATGTGCTTCCTATGTGGCATATCCCCAGCCCTGCCCTGGGGACAGACCAGGCAGCTGTCCCCATGGGCATGGCAACATGGTCATGGCTGCCATGACAGAGCTGGGCTTGAGCCCGTGCCAGCTCCAGGCCCTCCAAGCTAAATGAGCTCTATTGACAGCAGCACCAGCACAGAGCTGTGTGCCACTGGCAGTGCCAGGGGGGACTGATGCAGCAAAGGGGCACAGGCCAAGCTTGGCACTGCCCAGGAACAGGCTGCATGAGCCACAGGGACCCCACCACCCCGGGCTGGCAGCCAGGCTGGGCAGGAGCCTTGATGAGGCCCTGCCTGTTGTTTGCCCAGCCCTGGAGAGAACAGGGCAGGAATCAGCAGCAGATGAAGCCCCATGAGACCCCCTCACACACACTACCATGGTCCTGCCTTGGTTTTGACCACACATGCTGCTAGGAAGAAGCGTGGGGCTGACAGCTGCCTGGGCTGGCACAGCTCTGCCTGGGCTGGCACAGCCACCACACAGAAGCCAGCTCCTCTGAACTGCCATCCTCCTGGCTGTGGGGAGAGCCTCAGCGTTGTGGGAACAGAAACATCTCAGAAACCTAAAGCAAAAGAGAGATGGTCTCAGCTGTGTCAGCAGGGAGGGGAGGGCAGGGGGTCCCTCCCAGGGCAGTGGATGCACCAGTGGGGTCCTGCAGCACACCCAGAGAAAGCATGGCCCAAATCTGCTATGGGACAGAGCACAACCAGCCCTGCCTGTCACCCGTGTGCCTGTCATCCTACAACATCCCCGCCCCACCAATCCCTCTGCAGGGGGTGTCTGAAATATGGTCCTTATGGCAAGGAGCCAAAGCAGCCTCTGTGCACAAGGCTGAGGCTCTAAGGACAAACCTCTTCTTCCCTTGCTCTGTAATCAGCCCACTGTGCACAGAGCCAAGCTCCAAGAGTGCTGAAGAATGAGGTTTAAGTGGCTTTAATGAAGCCACCAGCACTATGGTGGCATGGAGCACTGGTAGCTCCGGGGCTGCCTCCTCTAGCAGGGTGTGAGGGACCCTCTGCCTGGTGGGAAGGACTATGGCACAGATGGCAGCTGACCCTACCACAGGCACCCAACAGCAGCAGCCTGGCAGGGGGGTTGTTGGAACGAGGACACCACATTTCTCCAGGTGCCCACATCACTCAGGTGCTTCACTGGCTTTGAATCCCAAAGATTCCTAATTCCCTTATTATTTTAAAGCCAATCTTATTTAACGCGGCACGGCGAGAGTTCCAGACTTAGTATTGATCAGAGAAAGGCTGGACCATGGAGACAAGATCCATGTTGCTATGTGTGGCTTAGCAACATATAAATGTATTCAAACAGAATAATGAAATTATCGTGGGGAAACAAAGCAGCCATCACTTGAAGAGGTGGAGGATGTGGAGGCCTCTTGGAGCTCTTGTTTGCCAAGACAAGGAAGAGGGTACTTATTGTTTGTGCAAATATGTGAAACCCCCCCGGCCATCCCCTGCGTCCACAAAGGGTGTAAAGGATCTGGGAGGCTCGTGGCTTTGTGCCACAGAGCTGGAGCTCAGTACCACAGAAGCCTGCAGATGCTCCCCCTCCAACCCGAGCCCCTGGGGGGGAGCCCCAGTACTGGGGGTGGGCAGGGAGCTCACACCTGCCTCCTGGCCCCAGCCACACTGTGGAACTCCTCAGCTTTGTGGCTCTGAAACTGGGAGTTACCTGGACGTTGTCTGTCCTCATTCTCACACTGTGAACACTCAGACCCCCTCTGCTGCAGCTCCACCAGCTGCCTCGTGCACCCACAGCCCTCACCAGGACACGGCTGAGGTGCTGGAGCAGAGAGGAGGTGGATCCCACCAACCCAGCACAGCTGCTCAACAGCTGGTGAGCAAGTCGGTCAAGTCTCCCACTGCTGCCACTGCTCCTACCCACCAGCTCTGCCCCTGCACTCAGGGGCAGGTGGGCTGCTCCTGGCTCTATGCTGCTGGCACAGCAGTGTTTTCACTACAGCAGGCTGGAAATTTTCAAATTAAGACACCTGGGGCAAAACATGCTTCTTTTTGTTAAACTATTTGGGTGAAAACAAGTAGAAGAGGGGAAAAAGTGTCTGTTGAAAAGGCTTGTCTCTGGCTGGTCAGCCAGCACATGGGTTTAGGGTTGGCTTACCCCGGCAGCTCCTCTCCCCAAGAGCTGCTATGCAGCTGTTTGCTCTGCTGAGCAAGCTGTGAAGCCAGGAGATTGTGCTGGGGGTCTTCCAGGCATTGCCAGAGCTGGACATTACAGCCTTTTTGCACTTTTTAATGCCTGGAAGCACTTGTCTTTGAGCCCAGCCACTCGGAGCAGTGTGGTGGAGCTGGCACCAGCACCGTGCACATGCACAAGTGCTCTTCTGGTTCAAGGAGATCTTCTCGTTCACCCCGGGCTGAAGGATTGCCCAGCCAAGGGCTCCCTGGCTCTGGAGCACACAAGAAGCTGCTCTCAGTGTGAGCAGAGAGGGTGGCCATGCACAGCCCTGCCCAGCCCGCTGCCCCTGCCACCCTCTGGGCAGAAGACCCGGGCTTTTCAACACGAACCAAGGGCTCACCTGAGCAAAGAAAACCAAACTAACAACCCGCCTCTTTGCAGAGCTGGAGTTTAATGACACGTGTGGCTAGATGAAAATGTGCAGGAGCAGCTGAGGGGGAGAGTGCAGGGGGCCAGAGCACAGCCACACGTGCAGGGTGTGGGTCCTGCTGTCTCTGAGACCCCAGCTCCCACCCCTGAAGCGCCGTGGGCGTGTTTACTCGCGGGTGCCACCGCTTCTGCCTTGCTCATGTGTCCACTCTGGGGAGGAAAGCTGCACTGCTTCTGGGTGGCAGCGTCTCGAAAATAGTCTAAGCAAGCCCTGCTTAGACACTTAATGCAGAGCAAAATCAGCAGCCTGCTAATGCACTGCTTCCTTCGACAAAAGAACACGTAACATTGCAGAAAAAAATATCCTATCACCCCATCCCTGGTGCTTATTCACTGCACTGCCTGCCCAAGTGACCCCATCCAGACACTGCACCCAGAGGGCTGGGAGCACTCGGCCCTGGTTGGTAAAAATCACAGAGCTCCATGTGCTGCACCTGTACCTGGAGGAGCTGCTGACTTGCCCAGAGCCAGGCAGGGAAGCTGGGGAGGGATCAGGGAGCCGTGTCTGGCCGGCCACTCCCCAGCACTGCAGAGGTCTGGGGCTTAGGAGGGATTTCTGGTTTTAATTCTACCCACCTCCATGGTGACATTGGCCTTTCTACAACCTGAAACAGAAGAAGCTAAATGGCTGCTTTTAAGCTCATAAATCCAGCCCTGTCTGAACACCTCACCTTCCCCTCTTTGGGAGCAAGGCACTTCTGACATCCCCAGCACTCTCTGCAGCAGCTGCTGCTTCAAAATGCCCCGAGGCAGCAAAGAGCTGTTGCCACTGCTGAATGCAGCCCAGGTCTGGGCGAGCAGAGAGGTGTGCAGGTCCCTACTGCACCCAAGGACTGGCTGTGCTGGGGTGCACACCCAGAGAGCTCAGCACCAGGGTCCTGCAAGCACCCCCTGCCCCTCCACTGCCTGGGACAGGCATCCTTGGCCAAGCCACCAGCACTGTCAAAGTTCCTGGAGCTCCATACCCTCCTCTCCCTCATCTGTTCAGAGGCACACAGGTCTCCCAATGGCCTGGCCAGGATTGCACCCACCAGGACAGTCTGGAAATAAAATGCTCCCCGAAGCCCAGGTGGAAAGCACCTGCCCTCTGGGCAGCACTCCACCCTGTAACCACAAAACCAGTATCAGCAGTAATGAAAATCAAAGAAAATGATGTAGACAAATGTTACCTGAGGATTTGAATGCTGTCAGCTCTACAGCCTGAAAGAGGGGAGAACATTGGTTAGCAGAAAGGACAGGTCTGATGCTCTGCTGCTGGCAGCCCCATGTCACACTGGCCAGAGCCAGGCAGGGCTCCCCCAGCATCCAGCTGCTGCACCAGGCTCTCCTTCCCACCCAGCCTTCCTCCCAGTCCCCGAGGGATGGGCACCTTGCAGAGTGCCCTGGACACAGGTACACCCCTCAGCAGCACCTGGCTGTGAGCTGCCAACCTGCCCCAGGTCCCCTCCAGCCCCAAGGTGACTTGACAGCTGGTCACCATGCTGCAAACCCCAGGAAAATCCATGAAAAGAGAACTTTTTCCCCCAGCACTGTGGTGGAAAGAGCAGGCACAAGCCTGCACCTTCTGCTCAAGTGCTGGTTAATGCTCTGTGAGGTGTGAAATTCCAGCTCCCAGCCCAGCAGCAATAAATATCACCCAACAACATTTAAAAAAGCTGAAACACAAAGAACATCTCGTCTGTGTTTGTATCTTCACTCGCTCAGTGTTTTGTCAGTTTAAGTATTTTCAAACGTTTTTAAGTAGCATCTTCTCTTCATCCAAACTATTGTGCAGCTGCCAGTGACATTCGTAACTCTCCGCTCCTCCGGCGAGTGCCATGACTCATTTAGCCAGGGAGCAGGAGAAACAGAGCTGGCTTATATAACTACCCAGCCAGGAAAGCAGCACCCATCCAGCCATGGGGAGACAACCACCCCGTGGTGACAGTGGGGCTCAAGTGGAACCCCCCAGCCAGCTTGGCACCCTGGGGCTCACACTCACACCGAGGTGTTCTCCCCAGGCAGGCACTGGCATCTGCCTCACCTTTTGCTGCACCCACATGAGTTAGAAAGGAAATTGAACACACAGTGTGTAAGCAGCAAAGATACAGCAAAGCCCTTGGTGACCCTCACCAGGAGAAAAGCTCTTTCTGCCTTTGCCTGCTAGGAAATGCCACGGCCTTGGCATTTAGGAGATGTGCTGCCTGCTAATGCTCCCTGCATCAGGAAACCCAGGTCCCTGGGCTAATCCCTGTGGCCCACGTCTGGTATCTGGTGCCAGGAGCTTAGCCCTGGTCCCAGTTTACATGGCCAGCATCTGGCTGGCTGAGGAAAGCACCAGCTGCAAATGAATCCTGGCTGGCATTCAGCACGAGGGGAGGAACAGCATTAACCACAATATAAATCATGAGAGATGAAAATATGGATTTTATTGAGTGGCTTCAAAAACGATATGCCAGCTATAGAAGTATTATCTATTGGATAAATAAGAGCTGTCTATGTGACACGGGTTTTCAAAGGATAAATATTAGAGAGGGAGAGAGATTCTTCAGTGAGAGACTCATCTGAAAGTAGTGTTGGATTTTATTCTGAGGAAATTACAGCACTTGTGTGTCAAGTGCACAAGGACTGATGATCATTTCAATAGTGGGAGATGGAAGTGGTATCTGAGTAGTCAAATTTAAATTGTTCCCTGCTTTGGGCCATGCCTCGCTGAGCTTTACATCAGACTCACTTCTGCAGGCAGCACGACCCAGCCAGGCTTCCCTGGATGCATCTTCCCCATCCCAGGCAGCCCCTGCTGCCCAATTTTAATTTGCTGTCCCTGGGAGAAGTCTCCTGCCTTGCTCCATACCAACCCCCTTGGTGCTTTACTGGCTCCAGTGGTTCCCCAGCAGCTCAGGGTTGAGCTCCTGCCTTGGAAACTGGCCATTCTGGGGCATTCTTCTCTCTTTCCTGCAGCACTTATGCTCTCCTCTGTAATCCTCTGCTGCCTGGTGCCATCAGGCACCACTCCTGTGCAACTACTATGCTGTGTGTAAGGGTGAAGGTAGAAGAACAGAAGACATCACATACCGGTCTCTCAGGTGACATAATTGATGAAATCCCCATGGGAATTTTGGCTCCAAAATTTCCTAGGGGATGAAGCAGCACAATGAGTTCAGAGACTAGTGAGTAGAAATATCCATGTTTTACCAAGAACTGTGCCAAGACACCACATGGCCTGGGCCAACAGCAACAACAAGCCTCTTTACCTTTGCTGGTGATGTTCTTCACTGGAGGGTCCTTCTGCACAGGGTTTGACAAGGCACTCTCAGCTGCAGAAGGACTCAGTTTCCCTGTCTCCCAGGAGGTTGTGTTTCTTGGACTAGATAAGTAGTTGATGGGATGAGAGCAGTTCTGTAATGACAGGGAAGAGATGGGTCAGACACAGGTTGAACTGTAGAAATCAGTTTCTTCTGCTTTGTGGCCCCTGGGACTTTGATTCCCATCCCACCCTGGTAAAGCAGGTTGCTGCCTAATCAGGGTAATTATCTTTGGGTCTTTGTTGTCCAACAGGACAGCAAAAAAAAGGGAGACAGCCTCTGCCATGCTCCCTATGTAAGAAAAATATGACTTCTCTCCAATGTCCCCTTCTCAAGAGTCCAAAGGTATGTCTAGGGCCCTCCTCTGGTGCGTGCATGATGAACACAGGGGGCAGCAGGACTTCCTTGCAACTTACTGTGAATGAGAGAGCTTTCTTCTTATCCTTCATCCTCTGGATGGCATTCCTCACCTGGAGCAGAGAGGGATGTTAGAGAGGGACAGCTTTAGCAGAGCAAGAGATCCTCCAGCAAGTCATGGAGAAAAAGCATCTCTTGTTCCAGAAACACAGTTGGGGCTATGCTGCCTGTTGCACCCACTGCAGCCCCAGCTACCCCTGGAGAGTTAAGCAGCTGCTGTGAGGAGTGACAGAGCCCCAGCCAGGGGCATCTCTTACCTCGCTGTTGTAGATTGCATACACCAGGAATATGTAGAGGCCCTGGAAAGGAGGGAGCACAGGAGGGGTTAGAGATGCACAGCTGCTTTGTGCTGCTTTTCATGGGAGGAAGGAGTGTGATGAGCACTAGAACGGGTGAAGACTGGGCTAAGGGGAAGAGGCATAGACAGTGGGCACAGCACAGCAGGGACAGCTGGGCAAGAAGGACCTTCCTTCAAATGACACTTGAGACCAGGCTCTTGACAGAGTCCAAAGGACAGATGGTTCCTGCCACAATCCCTCTTCTTGCTGCCAGTTCCCCTGAGGGGAGTGAGCACCCCTTACTGAGCACTTGGCTTCCCCAGCCAAAAAGTCTCCCACACTCCCACTCACTCGTGCATGTGAAATCCCCCAGGAAACACCCCCTTCAGGTCTCAAAAGCAGAAACCACCAGGAATTAATTGCTAAGGGAACCGAATTCTGGGAAGCAGTCCTCCCTTCCCACTAAGCACTGACCCCAAGTCAGCATGATGCCAGGGACAGTCCCCCTGTCCCACGAAGTGGCAGATCTCAGCACCAACAGGACTCTCTGACCCAAATTCAGCGGGGCACAGACCCAGAGGCTTTGCTCAGCCCCGATCTGGACACCTCTTCATGCCAGGGCTCCAGTGGCCACCTCTCTCCACACACCAAGCCAGGCTGTTGTGTGCACATGAGGACCAGGGAGCAATGACACACTGCACCACAACCAAACCCTGGGCACAGCGTGGTGCCCAGGGTTGCAGGGGGGTGTGCTCAGGGAAAGTGCCCAGGGCAGGGCCAGAGTGAGCATCGCCTGGAGGCCACAGCCTGGGGCTAATTACAGCTCCAGACCAATGATTTTGGCCTTAAGGCAGCCCTATCTGGCCCACCAGATTTATGTTGTATCTGTGGGGTGTTTGTTATCACAGCTAGATAAATCAGCTGCAGCAAGAGAAGTAATCCATCTTGTCTTCAATGAGCCTCGCTCTTCATCTGTGAGCTCTTGGCAGGAGTAATGGTAGCAGTACCCTGGCGCCGTGCCATGACCTGTCCTTCAGCCAGCAATGCTGGTCACTCCCCCAGACCAGATTTCTGGTCAGGCTGCCAAGGCAGGTCTTCCTTGAAATAATCATTTTGGATGAGTGCAGGGAGGGAGGGGAGAGGAGAGGTCAGCTGGGAGGAGAGTGAGGAAGGAGAGGAGGCCCAGCTGCAGCGGTGGGTGGAAGAGGAGCCATGGCTCTGGAGGAACCCCCTCTTGCCCCTGCTCCTGCACCATCTTCTCTTGGCAGTGACAGCAATGCCCCCTCCCTGGGCTCCACACTCAAGCTGAGTGGGCGTGGGGTGGCCACAGGTGAGATACAGCATGTTCTGGAGCCCATGAAGCAGGATAGATGCTCCTGCCTGGTGTGTCTGACCTCCTGTGCTCCTCTCACTGGGGATGGGCAAATGACTCTGAAAGTCTCTGTCCTGAGCCAGCCTCAGGACCATCCTCCCAGCTCTGCAAGTCTGAACAAAGCCAGCAGGTTTTACCTCCACTGTTCCTCAACAGCAGACACCTCCACCCAGCACTGGGTGCTGGGCAGGGCATTGATGCTGCTACCTCCAAACTCATGGGCTGGGGGGGAAGGTGCTGCTGCCCACTCACCAACCTGTGAGGCAGCCCCACAGCCACCCCTGCCCAGCACCACGGTGCTGCTCAGCTCCTCGGCTGAATTCCTGCCCTGCCTGCCTGCAGAAGGAGTTCTCATGTTCAGTTTCAACGCACAGAGTAACCTTGAAGACAAGCTTTGGTTTCTGCAGATAAACAGAGGGCAGCCAAACAAACAAACAAACAACCGCAGCAGCAAAACTTCCAGCACAAGGCTCATGCCTGAAGAACATTGGCCTTAAAGGAAATTCCAAGGCAAGCCCTAAGGCAGTCAGCAAAGGGGCTGAAATGGGGAGGCTTCATTGCTGCTTTGTCTCAACTCTACAGCTTCCCACCAGCATTTCTCTGCTGGGGTCATCTGCAAACTGACCTGAACTTGGTAGTGAAGGGACAGAGTGAAACAAACACAGCAAACCCTCCACTCTGTCCACACAACAGCCACGGCTCCTGCTGAGCTTTAGGAGAAAAAAGGAAACAAAAGCAGCAATGACTTAGAAAACAAGGGGAAAAAACAAATCCTGATCCAGCAAACACCTCAGTTCCTGTATCACCCAAGGTGGATGTTGTCGTGGTCTGAGACAGTCTTGGGAGATTAACATCCAGAGGAGACATTTATGAATTCCAGGAGTTAACCTCTATGCCCAGCACCCATGTTACAACAGCCAACATTCTGCAGCCCCTCCACCAGCATCAGCACTGTGCTCTGATCTGTCTCTCTGCTGCTGCTGGAGTTCACCCAAGCTCAGGAATCTTTTTTTTTTTTTTTTTTTTTCCTGTGAATGAAAAGATGCTGGTGCTGTTGTCAGCTCTGCTCCCTGCATCTCTTCACAGCACAGAGCCTGGGGTTCTCTTCTGCTCAATAACCTAAGCATGGCATGAGAAGGCAAAGAGAACTGATGCTATATTTAATTACAGCTAGGACAGGCCTCCTACCACCCTTCTGATAGCCTTAATAGCAGAGATGTGGAGAGGCAGCCCTTGTCTGGCCTTGGAACATCCCCATCTGAGCGCCGACGGATGTGCGTGAGCAGCACCCGGCAGCTGGACCGGCGCCAGCCGCAGGCAGAACATCCCTGGAGCAGCCACCCATCTGCTGCACGTGGTGATAACTCCTGGGGGTCACCCTGGGAGAGCTGGCCCAGGGCAGCACTGCAACTGGCCAAGTGTGCCAGAGGGAAGCACCGCCAGCTCTGCTGCTCCGTCAGCGAGAGCTACGGCAGGAGCCGGTTTCTAAGGGGAGATGGAGGTGGAGAACTCTCTGGGTCCCAGGGCTTTTCAGGGTAGTGCCCAGCTGCTCTTCTTGCCTTGCATCCCCTGGAGTAGGATTTGTCCTCAAGCAGTGGGCAAGGGACTCTGAAAAGTGTCTCTCTGAATATCCAGCACAAGGGGACGGGACTGACCATGGGGTACCCCCAGGTGCGAGCTGTGCTGGCACAGGCTGAGCCCAGGGGTTGGGCTGAGTCCTGCCCGCAGAGAGCCCCACCGCATGCCTTGGGACCATCCTCTCCTGCCCATGCCAGAAGCAGTGGAGTTCAGTGCTTCTCTAGCTCCATCTACAGCTGCTTTCTCTCGAGGTTTGGAAAGCTTCTGCCAACAAGGGGGCTGATGCTGTTTAGCACAGGTGGCAAGCACGTGCTCTGGGATTTTTTGCTCTAACATGTCCCTGGGTTTCAGATATCACATCAGATTTCAGTGCACCTCTCAGCAGACACTGGGAGCATTCCTAGAGAGCAGCTGCATGGCTGCAGACAATACAGATTTTCAGGGTTAAGATTTTCAGTCCTTGATCTTCCTTTCTCCTTCTCTTGCCTCCCTGCAGTGCAGCTGACTTACAAGCAAAGGGAAAGTGATTCTGTCCATACAGCTCTTAGGACACAACCTCTAAGAGTGTGTGTGACCATGAACCACATGGAAAACACTCACCCTAGAACACACACCATCTAAGCTGCAGTTGAGCACACCATTCTTGGGAGTGACCTTTGAGACGTTCTCAGTGAACAGCCCTGTTCTGACAGTGATGCTGGCACACACAGTCCATCCCTACCCTCTAGAAACAAGGCTCAAACAGCAGCTGGGACATCTGCCCCATTAAACTGGACAGTTGTCATTTAATTACCCATTATATGGCCAAATAAAACCTCTAATGAAGTTCCCTACAAATGCTGTGGTGGGTCATTTTCAAACCACATCCATGCCTCTAACATAAGAAACACAATTTGAGCTGGGAAGCTGCGGCACCAGTAGGACCTTCCAGAGACTGGTGCTGAAGGACCATTAGATGAACAAGGCCTCCAGGGCTGTATCTGAGATCTTGAGAGCATGAGTTTAGTTTCCTAAGACAGAACAGCTTGGGAAAGGTAGAGCACACTGAAGCACAAGAGAGCTCAGGTACCTGCTTGGCTGGGATGTGAGGATGCCCCTGTACAGGACTCACCTGGAGGGAGTTCAGCATGATGAAGACATAGGCCCAAATGATGCTGAGGTGGACGAGGACCCCACACACCCAGGTCAGCCCCAGCACGGGCAGCAGCACCAGGACAGGCTTGGCCATGGCCCTGTCAGGAAGAAGAGCTCAGGGTTACCTGGGTGCATTTCAAACCCAGAACAGTGTGCACTGGCACCCACCTTCCAGCTACCAGCTCGGGCCCCTGTTGTGCTCGAGTTCAGAGTGTCCTGGCAAAACACCCCAGCCTGCCAAATATCCTTCCTGGCTCTGCAAACCCCTGCCATGACCTGCCTGGGGCACCTGCACTAGGCTACACAGCACACAGGTGGATCTGCCCCAGGAAGGGAGCACTCTCATGGGAGCACTCTGGCCTCTGTCTGGCTGTTTAGGATAAATTTTCCTTGTCACCATGCTGGAGCCAGCTCCCCTCCCCCAGCAAGTTCCTTTCAGATAACGTGTCCACCAAGAGGCACCCAAGATGGTAGCAAAGGAACAAATTCCTTAGCAAACAAAACTAGTTAAGAGGGGAAAAAAACAAACATTTCATCTCCCAGCCCCCAGTGTGCCAACCCTGCTCTCTATCTATCACTGAGTTAGCAAGAAGGGAGCTCTTTGACGTCATTAGCCATGTGAAAACAGCTATTTCCCCCCAAATTGCTGCTACAAGGAGGGTTTCTGTATTTGTTTTATTAGCATATGGGTGTCACCCTGCCCTCCAGCAATGCCCTATCTACATGCTTCTGTAAATTTGGGAAAATTTATTTATGATACAGGGGAACAATGCGTGTCTACCAGGGGTATCCGGCGCCAGCTAACAACAATAAAGATTCTCAGAGGATGATAAAGTAATGACTCAGGCAGCACTTTTTTAGAGGTCTCTCTATATGGACTGATTAGAGAATTCCACATCCCCTCTCCTGCCCCGTGCAACCCCCACCAGCATTGCATTCAACACAGCAAGTCCCAGACTCATATGGAAAATGCTCTGAGTCGTGGCAGACAGCCTGAAGCCCTGGGTTCTCTGCAGCTGGCACCCTGCTGAGGGGCACACACAAGTGAGGGGTGCCAGGCAAGCCCAGTTACAACCCTTCTGAGCCACAGTGCTGCGTTTAGTGGAAAGGAGCTGCCTCTGCAGCTCTGAGCTCTGTAAAATCCCGTGGAAAGGAGGTACCAAACAGGTTCCTTGCAGCCCTCCAAGCTGCTACCTCACCTGCCCATGGTGGTATTTGAGGGGACGTTGGCACTCCTGCCAGCACCCTGCTTAGCAGCATGGCAGGCTGATGGTGGGGAAGGGGAGTGTGACCTGAGCTGGCCATTCCCAGACCCAAACTGCTGCTCATGGTGATGGCAACAGGCCCAGGGCAGCTGAGCTGCTGCCAAGGGCCTCCTGTCCTAAAGTGTTGAGATTTAGGAGTGCA
>JAOEGS010021627.1:66823-103503 GCA_025447755.1 Corythornis vintsioides | reverse complement strand
GTGATGGCAACAGGCCCAGGGCAGCTGAGCTGCTGCCAAGGGCCTCCTGTCCTAAAGTGTTGAGATTTAGGAGTGCAAGTGCAGCTGTGGGAGCCCAGCACTGGGTTGCCCAAGCTGAAAGTGCTGGCTGGGCTTCTTGGTGGCATAGATGTGGGACAGACTGCCTCTGGGTGATGCAGTTACCCTGGAGGAGAAAATCCTCTTTGCCCTGACTCCTCTGGCTCCTGGTCTTTCAGTTCACCAAGCCAAAGACTCAGCTTAACAGCAATTGCAGCATTTTATCTCCAGAGCAGCCATGGTGGGGAAAGCCAGCCCCTGTGCTCACCATATCTGTATTCCAATCTGCTTCTCCATGCTGCTGTTGGGTGTCAGCATCTTTGACCTCCTGCGAGCACTGGCCACTGTCACCATCACCACACGGCACAGCACGAAGGTGTTCACCTGCCAGACAAGAGCTGTTGGACCCAGTGACCTTCTGCAATCCCAGCTCCAGCAGGGTGAGACTTCTCTGCTGTGAACTCAGTAACTACATGGCAGAGCTTGGGGAGAAACGTCTCACTCCTGAGAAGGCAGGGAGTAAAATACTTACAGAGCAGTCCACACAGGTGTGACATCTAGAAAACATTCCTCAGAACTTCTCCTGTTTTCCCTGCTAAGTGTCTATTCTAGAACCCCTAAATATTGCAGCTTTTCCTGCTACTGTGTTTAGTGATCCCAATATTACATCAGGGATCTAGATGTTAAAATATTAAAATCAGACCTTTACTCAAGGCAATGTCATAGTCAACCTACATGCTTACCTACATTCCTCATTTAACACCCAATACCAGAATGGGACAGCAAAAAATTCTTAAAGCACTTTTTTTCTATAAAAAAAAAGCTGCTTTGGTTAAAGAGATGTATTTGTGTTGGGAAATTATATACAAAGAATAACAAACCTTTTCCTATAACAGCAGCAAGCGCCCTGAGTGCTGCGAGCAGGCACCTCAGCTACACAAGTGTTGACCCAACCCTTCCCTAAGGCCAGAGGTGAGGATTCTCACCCTCCTGGCAGGTTCTGGTACTTACAGCCAGGATGGAGAGCACAGGCCCAACGAAGGCCCAGATGACATTGGTCTGGATGTTCAGCCAGCAGTGCTTGTCTGCCACGTACTTGTTGAAGGAAGTGGCAAGGGTCACACCCACAATCAGGACTGGGAGGCCTGCAGAAAACAAGCACAAATTAAATGCCATGCAGGGCAGAGATGATCCATGCAGGGCACGATGGCTTCACCCTGCCCAGGAGCAGCCAGGCTCCAACGGGAGGCAGCTTAGCCCTGAAACCCCACGAGCAACATCAATTTACTGCAGCTGAGATCTGTCCCAGCTCTGCCAGAGCAGATTTACGTGCTGTCAGCATTGCTCTCCCAGGTATAAAGCACTTCAAGTCCCGAGCCCCGATCAAAGCAATTTACTCCTCAGATTGCTTTTTTAACAAAATGGACTAAGACATAAACCAATCCAAAATATTGGAATTCCCAGTGTCCAACTCGGGGTGTGTTCTGCAAGGAAGAGGCTCCTCTCTGATGTGGAACTCAGCTTATTCAAATGGATTCTGTGTCCCTAAAGGGCTCACTCACAATAAGGCTGCTTAGTCTGGACCGTATTTATATTTTGATTACTATCAGACACTAGTAATGCTCTCCAAGAACAAGAACTTACCATAAACTTTCTCCTCCATTTTTTTTTTCTAAAACAGAGTTCAATTAAAAAAAAATAATCATCACAGAAATGCTTTTTAACTTGTATTCTAAGCCCAGCAATTTGACCTGGAAAGGTAAGACAGCCTCTGCAGAGCCTCACACACAAAGTCAAACCAAACTTTCTGGTAGCCCTCCTATTGAAACTTTTGCTAAAGAAAAAAACTGACACATTTCTGAGCTGCCAGCACTGAAGATAGAGAGATCTAGAGGTAGATACCCCAGCCTGTCACGTAGTAGAACTTCATTCTCCTGTCTTCACTCATGTTGACTGCTACCACTTTGCTCCACAGGAGAAGCCCCTCTACCAGCATCCACGAAAAGGCTGCCATGAAGAAGAGATGAAGGAAGGCAGTGACAGTGAAACACACCACCTGCAGAGAACAGGAATCACAGGCTGTTTCAGGAGGAGTCCTCTGGGAGCTTCTGAGTGTGTGGTCAGAGGGAAGACAGCAACCTGCAAATTATGCTGCAGAATGTGTAGAAATGCATTTAAACATACACAGGAAGAATTCTTGAAATGGCAACACATGAAGAGTCCAACTGCTGCAGCTCACACTTCATCTGTGTGACCATCTCAAGCCACAGAGGAGGGACCTGACAGCACCTTTTCCTGCAGTTCTTGGACATTCATTGCAGGCCTCTCAGAGCTGCTCAACACAGCCCTGGGATGTGGAAAGGACATAGAAAGGAACAGAACTATATGTTGCTGTTTTCTACCTACTTAAATTTCACAATGGATTTTTTTTTTGGTCAGAAACAAACTGTCAGAAAAAAGAGCAGTGGCTTTTCCCAAGTTTGCACAATGCATGTCATCTCCAAACACAGGGACACAGTTCTCCCCTGGGGTGCAAGCTACAGGTAATTAATGAAACGTTAATAAATGGGATTACAATTCTGTTCTGTTCTTGTTTCAGGCCTGGTCCTGCTTTCTGGAGAGCTTACCTGGTTGGTCTTGGCCAATTCACTGAACATGAGCAGAGCTTCTGCTGCAGCTAATGCAAAGATCAGGTTCTTGTGCACGGTTGTTCGTTCACTCTTGGGGACTCTGAGGAAGGACAGAGGAAGGCCTCAGCTGCTGCCAAACCAAAGGGTGCATAAGTTCTCACTAGTCCTTGCTGGGCTCTACACACCTGCCTGGGTGACCTGAGATCTCTCTGGTACTCACTGTAAAGACAACAGCCCAGGGAGGCCGGGGACTGCCCTGCTGTGCCAGCACCTGGTGCTGGGGACACGCCTGGGTGCGGCTGCTCAGAGCTTGGCCATTGCTCCAAGGAACAGGCAGTGAGGAGGAGGAGTGAAGAGGAGAGGGGGGAGCCCCCACTGTGCTCACAAGGCAGATCTCTGTGCTTGCCAAGTGATGCAGAACGGTTGGCAGTTGAAGAAATAGTCTTTGCTCCATTTATTTTATAAAAATTAACTCTAGCAGAGGAGCTTTTATGGTAAATGTCCCTGCTAACAGCCTTTCCACAGACACCCAGGTGTGTGCACAGCTCATACAAGCATCTCCTCAAAATCAACCAGTGCTGCACCCTCTCCCTAGACAACAACTGCCCCCCTCCCTCCCCTCTGCCACCAACCACCAGTGCAGCTCCCCACACACCTGCATCACCTCACACTGACAAAGGACACCCTGGTTGTGTACTTGTTCTGAAGCAAAATAGAGAAAAAAAAACAACACAGAAGGCTACAAGAGTCTGTGCTTTTCTTACCCAACTGCCAAGAACAAAATGAAGGTAACAATCAAGGCACAGAAGGAAACTCCACATCCAATGAAAGTCAAGGTCTGTAGTGTGAGCTCCTCCTTGGCGGTCCTCTGCTCCAGCCATGAAACAACAGAAGACACAACACCCCCCAGAGTTAACCACAGACTGCTCACAGTTCTGGCAGCCACCCCACAGAGTGGCAGGGAAAGGCTCCTCACTCACCTGCATCTCATACACCTGCAGCAGGACAGCAAAATTGGTGGTGTGGTTGCAAAAACAGACAGTGGAGTCTGGCAGAGATGTGACCAGAGAGCAGCCAGCTGTGGACCACATCCCCCCAGAGTCTGGGCTGACATGCAGGAAAAGAACAGAGACAACACATGGAAATTACCATCCACTTCAACGGGAAGCCAAGGTGTTATGGGAATTTCATTCCCCCAGAAGAAGCAGAGTTGAAATGAGAAGGATATCAGAGACTGGGCTCCATATGGGTTTCCCTTTGGCTCCTCCTGTGTTTCAGCAGATTTGCTCTGTTGTGAGTCAGGTACAGCCAAGAAAATCAATGTCAATGTGACTATTAAAAAGCACAGTTCAGCCATCACTGCCTCAAACAGAACTCGGGAATTGCAGGCTTTGGGATGAGCTCCTTTTACAGAACATTTACTGGGCCAGACATGTCTAATCCTGTCCCCATCAGCCTGACCTGCCACATATCTGGTGCAGCTCCACCAGACTCCTGCTCTTTCTCCAGGCAGCTGCTCTCCACCAACCAGAGCCAGCAAAGCTCCAGATCTGGATTCCCTGGGCAGGGCCCAAGACTGCTGCAGGGCAGCTCTGGCCTCCTCACTGGGAGCACAGACTCTCTAAGCCTGCCCCAGTACCAAGGGAAGATCAAATTCAGAGTAGGGCTACTGGAACTGTTTGTGCAGCAACTATCTGCTTCTAAAAACATAATCTTCCCACCTTCCCCAAACTGATCCTGTGACAAAACAGGGACCCTAAATTCTTTTGCACTTGAATGACTTAATTACCCATCCATAATTTCACAGCCTTCGTGCTCTCACTGTGTGACATTCAGCAAAAACACATCTCAGTGCCCAGCAGTATTTATGAGGCTGGGAGTCCTGCATGTCTCTTGGGCTGTGTATCTTGGACCAATCCTTCTTTGTTGTCAGCAACACTCATAATTAACTAGGACTTTCCATTTTAGTTGTATATACCTCATTAAAGGTCACTTGCTTGTGGGTGACTTTTCCAAAGGAAATCTTCCCAGGAGAGGGCTCTACTCCAGCAGGCAGAGGATGCCAGCATGCCAAGCAGGCAAAGAATTATAGATCCCTACTCTTACCATTACACTGATATTGTTATGTTTGGTTTTCCAGTGGAAATAAGAGCTCACAAATCTGGGCACCCAAACTGAAACAAGGTACCTGAGGCTGAAGTTCCAGAAGGCACAGATGGGCCCCACCAGCTTGTTGGGCAGGTCCTGCAGAGAGGGAGAAGCAGCAGTTACACAGCTAGGCACCTACTGGATGCAGCCCAGCATGGTTCACTCACGAGGCTGCAACAAGGTCCCATCAGCACAGGATAAAACCTCCCCAGACATGGTGACAGACCTGGGCATGGCACAGCCCCAGAGCTCTGGGGGTCTTAAGCCAAGGCTGCCAGAGGAGGAAGCACAGCCCCTGCTGGGGGTACCTGGACACGGTGCTGCAGGTGGTAGCGCACGGAGGTGCTAATCTCCTGGTGGTCACTGAACAGAGCAGATGAGATCACAGCAGTGCCCACCGTGGTGGTCAGGAACCTGCCAGGGAAAGCACGCTGCTCACAGGCACAGGAACCATGAGATGTGCTCAGAAATCAGGATCTTGTGTTATACAAGACAGCTGGCGAGACTGGAAGCCACTTCAGGAGTGCTTCAGTGCCACCAGCAAAGGGCCTGGGCACTGGGCAGAAAGCACCTCAGACTACCTGGCAAACAGAAACCACCAGCACCGCCCCTGCAGGTGCGGGAGGTGACTGTGCAGATGAGGCCCTGTGGCATCCCGAGTGGCTGACAGCTCAGCAGCGCAATGGCAGAGCCAAAGGGCCAGCGAAGGAGCTGGGAGGTGCATGGGATGGATGTGCGGGCTGCCAACCCCACCTAGTGTTCAGAGACCTCCCGGGAGAGCAGCGAGCTCTGCCTCCCGCCCATCTGCAGAGACACCCTGGCTCCAGCGGGAGAGGACGATGGGGCAGCCCCAGGCCACTCCTGCAGAGCAGGTAACCTCAGGGGAACCAGAGGCACGCAGGAGAGACAACGTGGTGCACAGAGTCATAGAATCATTGAACCCTTTAGGTTGGAAAAGGCCTTTAAGCTCAGGGAGTCCAACCATTGACCCAGCACTGTCAGGGCACCACTGACCCCTGTCCCTCAGCAGCACATTTCCACAGCTTGGAAACCCCTCCAGGGATCAAGGGAACTCCACCACTGCCCATGACAACTCTTTCAGGGAATAAAATTTTCCCAATATTCAGCTCTAAACCTCCCCTGGTGCAATATGAGTCTGTTTCACTCACTTCTGTCCTCTGTCAGTGGCAGCCACGTCCTGGGAGACGCCGGAGCTGTCAGGGCTGGGCAGGCTGTGCTGCAGGGAGCTGTAGCCAAACCACATGTTCCTCACTGTGACATTGCAGAGACCTGGAGGGACACAGCAGTGCAGGGTGGTGCACACAGGACAGCTCTGAGCAGCTGCCCTATTCTGGGGGTGGGAGATGGGGGTCCAGGGCACATACAGCTTCAAGCTGTGGCTGTGGAGAAGCTTTAGAGAATCCCTCCCTTGTGGCCCAGCTCCCTTCCACCAAGGGCACCTCCCCTCCCCACTGCACGTGCAGGGTAAAGAGCTCCTGCTCTTTAGGAAGATGCTGCAGAAGTGCCACAGAGAGCCAGGGAATCTCAGGCACCACAACCTACCTCTGTTTTTCAGTCTCTGTATTTCTTCTGCGGGAATTTCAATGAGGTCGTGCCTGCCTTTCTCAGGGCTCTGGACCAGATACACCTCACTGCTCAGCTCCGGCCTGCTCAGCTCCAGCTTCCTCACCTCCATCCCTGGGGAGGGGTAAAATCAGGTGCTGAACCAGGTTCAGCCTTGATCCAGAGCTTCTGCTACAGCCAAGCACCACAAGGACACTAACCCCAGCCAAGACCCACAGCAGCAGCAGACAGATCCCTTCAGTGCAAACCTCATTGCACCTGGGCTCAGTTTGTCTCCTGCACCCAAAGGTTTCTTACAATCACAATCCACAGTGTGACAGGTACTCCCATATTGTGACACTTCTGAATGGAGGAAATGGGGAGGTGGTTGTAGGCTGAGTAAGAGATGAGACAGTGAAGTGCCAGGAGTAGACCCGGACTGGGAACCAGGCAGGATGGCTAAGTTGGGTCCCAGTGTGATGCCTTCTCCCAACTCTGCCAGTGCCACTCACCAACTTTCCTGTGCTGGATCGTGATCTTTGTCCTCTCTGTGGTCAGCAGTGTGGCCAAGTGTGACATCATTCTGTCACAGAGATCAACAATGGCCATGGGCCCTCTGATAACCTACAAACATGCAGAGAGCAATGGAAATCAGCACCTGCACCACCAGCTCACACTGCTCATAGCTCACACAAGTTTTCCTCAATGCTTGGCCTTTGGCAGAAAAAGGGAAGGTAAGACTTTTTCAAGGCTTTTGCTTCCCTTTGATTTAATCACTAAAGGATGTTTCCAGTTCCTTCAGCAAGGAGAGGAGATTGGCAACAAGGGAAACTTGCTGGTCTTTATAAGAACTAATTAAACCAGCATGGAAACTAAATATGCTTCTGGAAAGAAAGTAGATTTTTAGACCTGACTCTTGACTTTGGTAAAGCTGTAAAACAACCATCCTGGAAAAGGCTTCACCCAGAAATCCACTCCCCTGAAGGGTGGCAGGTGACTGGCCTCATTGCACAAGGTCCTGTGTATGCTGGGCAGCACAAGTGCCACCCTGTAGTACACAAACTCAGACCTGTTCTCCTTTAGCAGGCAGATCTGCTGCCCCAGCCACACTGGCCAGAGCTGGGTTTATGCCACTATGGAGAAGCTGTGAGTAATTGTGGCCACAGAGTCCTAAGCAACTCTAAGTGATGAGGTAAACTCTGAACTATTCAGCATCCTTTCGTCTCTGGAGGTCCCTGGCTCAGTTCCTGGAGCACTGGCCAGGCCAGATGCTGTCACACATTTCCCAGAGACAGGTGGAGAGTGCAGACCATACAAGAGACACAAAAGACCCATGTGAGAAGGGAAGAAGCTAATGGAGAAAATCCCAGTGGGGATGGGATGATGGAGATCCCTCACACAAAGCCTGATGGTGTTTTGAACAGCATGGGGGCTGATGACAGATCACTCCTTGGCAGCTCACCCATGGAAAATACAACAGACTAGAAAGTGAAGGGCATTGCCCTGCCAGAGACAGTGGGATGTGGGAACAAGGAATCTACAAAGCACCAGTAATCTGCACACTCTGAGCAAGCCCATAAATCCCAGCTGACAAAATGGAGAAGCTTGAAAAACGCTGAGCAACCACTGGAGGAGTTTGCTAGAAAGGCACCACTTGTTTGCAGAAGAACTTGTTTGTACCCCTAACAAATGAGTCAGCAGGGAGGCAGCCAACCCCCACCTGAGCTGGCAAGAAGGTTCTGTGCCCATTTGCAGCAACTTCACATGGCCAGAAAGGCTACTTGGGCCCATGCAAGGACAGGTCCTCAGCCTGTGGTCACACAGCAGGCCAAGGAGCTGCACACACCACAGGATGAACAGCTGTGGCACAGGGTGGCCAAACTGCAGGGGACACTGTTACCTGGCTGACCGATGACCACGTTCCAACATTCTGCTCTTCCAAGATTAACTCAGTCACTTCCACGTAATACTGGCCCAACTGCTCCAACATCTCCAGCTCCTCTCCCTCCTGGACTTCCAGATCAGAAACTTGCTTTAGTAAATAAAGCACTGCAAGGAGGTCAGATGAGTCCAGCATGGTTGTCTCTGCTTCCCGTAGAACAGTTGCCAAGACATCAAGAGCATCCAGAGCAACAGAGAGGTTCAAGTCCTGCACATCATGTGTGAAGATGTTCTCAGGAATCTGCCATGGAAAAGATGTTTTAGATCAGTGCAGAGCCCTGACTCTGCCTGATCATCAGCTACACCTTGGCAATGCCCTGCATGCCCTTACTGGTGTCAGGACACCTGTCTGACCAACCAGACACAGCTCAGAGAGGGAGATCTGCCTTGACAGTTGGAACTCTCCTGTCCAGGTTCTCAAACCTCAGTGAGATGAGTCAGCTGAAGAAACACTTTGCTTGTTTCTCCACAGCACTGTTTCCAGCTGTACTGGTCACACTGACAGCAGCTCAGAAAGGCCACAGGCATAACTGCTGGCAAAGTGACCTCAAACACCAGTAGGTGCCAGCAAGCCCCCCCAAACAGCTCCTGGTGTCAGCTGCCCCTGCTGGGGCTGGAGGCCTCACCACAGTCCTCTCTGCGAGCGTGTTCACGCGGCTGATGAGCGAATGGCTGGATTCCAGCTGAGCTCTCTGCAGCTGCCAGTATGCACCTGAGAGAAAACAACAGCACAACCATCGCTGTGGTGTCCAGCAGCATGGTCAACATGTGCCTGGGGAATGGCCCTCAGATGGTGGGTAAGTCTGTAGGACAGTCAGGGCAAGGAGACTTCACAGCTGTACTTTGTTTCCAGTAAAAGATCCTATCTGGAAAGACAGCCTAACACTTCTCTTCTGCCTTCCTCCCCATGTTCCCCTGCACAATGAGTCTGGAGATGCCTGCACTGGGAGTGTTCTGCAGCACTGCATCCAGAAGCCATGTACTGTGTACAACTGCTGCTCAGCTGAGGACAGCAGAATAACCTGCCTGTGCACATGCAACCACAGCAAAGTCACAGCTACAGCAGGTTGTGCACGTGCTCTGTTCAGAGCAGACATGAGGCCTCCCCATCACTGCCCATCATCCATCCTAGCTTGTTGCTCTACGAGTGAATGCTGTGGAAGTAATGAATAAATAAATAACAGGTGCTGTACCCTTTCTGTAGAGGCAGATAAAAGGCAAAGACTGCAAGCAAGATGTGTAACTGAATCCACTGCTGCCAGCTTCTAAAACTCGGCATTCCTCGACAGGCCCTGTGGAAACACACAGAGAGGGCCCAGGTCCCCCAGAGACCTGCCACCCCCAGCAGGTATCACACCTCCTACAAGCAACCCACAAGCCCTGCTGCCAAAATGCAGTTCCCCAAACTGCACCCAATTCCCTTGGGATGGGCCTGGCTCCCTGGACTACCCCAGGTGCTGACGCCCTGCTGCAGAAGGGAGCTGGAGCAGAGAGGGTCATGGCACTTACCTGGGCAGAGAAACTGTGTGGTCACTTCCTGAACGGTGCTTTCAACCTCCAGAGCATGTGAGCTCCACCCAAATACAAGGTCTTGCTCCACCACCCAGCACGAGCGAACCTGCTCAATCTGCTCTGCACTGAGGACTTTCTGCCAGATGTGCAGGTCAGTGATGTTCCCACTGAAGGACTCTTTCTCCCTGAAGGTGCCCCCCAGGGAATCTTGATCCTGCCCAATTATGAACGTCCCCTGACCGTAGATGGCCTGGGGGGCAGGTGTCCCCACAGCACAGAGGCCACTGGCAGATGCTCTCCTCTTTCCATCAGCATAGATGGCCCAGGTCCCATTTTCCTGCTGCCAGGTCACGCAGAAGTGGTGCCACTGCCCATCAGCACGGAACACGGGCAGGTATGGGGAATGGTGCTCATGGACTATGAGAGCAAATCGAACAAAGCCTTCCTCATCAACAAAGCCACGGAGCTGGAACTCGTTAAGGAAAGCAGGCACAGCATAGGAGAAGATGGTGGCAATCTCCTGGGTGCTGGTGTCCCACTGGAGGTGGGCACAGGCTGTGACAGCAGGCAGTGCTGGGAAGTCAGAGAGCACCCTCACGTACTTGGTGTCTGTTTTCTCTCCAAATACCAGCACTGGTACAACGTGGTCCCCTAGAAGGAGAAATTTCAGCCAGCATAAAGGAAGAAGTGTGGGCCAAAGCCTGCTCACCCTCCACTGGGATGAAGCCATCATTTTCATTTGCCTCCTACTCAGGTTAAGAGCTCACAGACTCTACAGGCAAGGATATCTGTGAGCATGTAGCACAGCTTCTTCTTCCCCCGATCTGGAAAGGATCAGGGGGTAAGGCCAGCTGAGATCACATCATTTCAGCAATTGTAATTTCCAGAAACTTAGTTTTCTAGCAAATAGGATTGCAAACAATGAATATGGAAGGAATATCATGTTCTCGATCATCCCAGGTATAGCAACCAAGGGCACAGTCAAATAAGACCTTTGAGGCATCTGCCACGTGGTGCCTTCTGCTGGGACATTCCCATTCTCCTGGTCCTGTCTCCAGCACCATTGCTCTGCAGAGCCCACAGATCACAAACCATGGGGCTGAGCAAAGCCAGACCCACTTTACTGGGAGAGGCACCAAAGGACAGAGCAGAGGAGCCCCTTTGCAAGTCCCTTCTGCTGCAAGGCTTTAGACAACCTGGGCAGTGACCAGCTGATGTGCTGGGATCTCTGCTGTTCACATTGCCAGTTCCAGCTGGTAGCTAGAGGTCCTAGGTGTTACCACACTGACTATAAAAACTGAGTGGAAACTTTTCCAGTCAGACTAACTTTTCAGAATGAAAAGAGCCAGCTGTGAACATGTCTCCACACAGTCCAAGTCCACTTGTACTCACGTCTCCATCTGGGTTTGTGCGGGACACCATCCCTTTCATTTAGCCAGACAGGCCCTCTGATGTGGTGGGACTGCAGCAGTGAGCTGAAGGAAGCTTGCTCATTGTCCTGGGGTTCAAAAAGCAACTGAGCAAAGTGCTGCTCACAGTATCTGTCTGCATGCCACCAGTCCAAAGCAGTGGCCACGTATTCGTACACGTGTCTTGAGGTCTCAATTGTGACAGGAGCAACTCCTAGAGAAAGAGACACACGATATGGAGAAACAGAAAGACTCCCCTAGCCACTGTGGTGCCACACACACTAGAGTGGCAGTCATCTTGTTCAAGCAGCTCTGCACAAGCACATTTGTCCCATTTTACCCCCAGTTCCCAGCCCCTGCCAGCCTCTGGATTTGCATGTGCCATCTGCAAGCACAAAATGGTCTGGTTTAGTTTTGCTGCAGCAGCACAAAGCCTGGCAGCTGAGCACTGCCTACCTGATTTTAGATGGTGGCTTCAGAGTCAGCCAAGCAAATGCTTAGCTATGCAAATAGAATTTCAGGCACAAAACAGAAAAAGGTTCTTTATGCTTGTTTGTGTCCCTGGACATCTTTTTATGCGTCATTTATTGCACTGAATATCGCTTGTAAAAATACACAGAAGTGGTGGCATAAGCACTAACCTCTAGAAGTCTGATTCTTGGCAAGGGCTGCAAAGAGACCCCTGGACAGACTGCCGACCTGTGCAAGGGGAGGGTTTGTAACATTCAGATAGAGCATCAGTGTTATTTCCAAACACTCAAAGCGTTAAAACCACTGTAAAACTCACCAGAAAGCTGAAGAACAAAGAATCGGGTCTCAGGTCTCTTCTAAACATGCTGACCAGCTGGAAAACTTTCACCCTGTGCTAGAATGAAGAAAATGTTACTGGAGATGCATTGCAGGGACAGAAGCATTCTGCAGACAGCTGCTCCTGAGCCCTGCTGCCCTTAGGAAGTCTTGGAGCAGAAAAGAGAAAATGACTCTCCCTGAAATACCCATCCTGGGGACTATCCTATTGAAATAATTCTCAGTTATTCCTATAGAACTCAGAGTCTCAGTTTAACATTTGTTTCCAGGATACAGAATAATTAATCATAAAACATATACAGATGTGAGATGTTAATAGGCAAGTTCACAGAGCCTCTTTATCTGCATTAACGACATATAAAAGCCATAATAAACTTCACTGTTAGAGTGGCATCACTGGCAGCTTTTCTCATTTCTAAGCCTGCAAACCAGTAAATGCAGCCTCTGTGAGCTCAGCACCAGGGATCTGCGCTGGATGGCTGCCCAGCACCAGGACTGTGCTGGTGAGCCCCTGCTGCACCCCCTCAGTGCTGGCCAGGGGAAGGCCCTATAAAAGCCAGTGAAGTCGTAGATAAGGGTATGTAAAGATGGAAACATGGAAACTGGCAACGTGAGCTCCAGTGCAAACAAGTCCTAACGCCGTCTCTGGGCACAGACACTGCCAGCCGTGAGTAATGGCCCTGCTCTCCACCGGGCTCTTCTACAGCAAAGCACGCTGGAGCACTCTGCTGCTAAGGGACTAAGGAGATCCTGCCGAAGCCTGGACTCTGAGCGCGCCCACAAACAGCCTTCCAAAGTTCAGCATTAACTTTATGAACGCTGAACAAGCTCCAAGCCCTTTAGGAGAAGGATGTTTGGCTCCGCACTCAGCTGACCGCTGACCAGCACCACCGACCTCCTGCTACTGCAGCCCCAGGTCTTCGTTTCTCCGGGGAGGTCCCTGGAGATGCTACCGCAGGAAAACGCGGTGTTGGCAAAAACAACATCGATCGGAAGGGGGCAGTTCCCAGTGACCCGCCGGCAGCACGGGGATGGGAACGGGCTGGGGAGCCGGGGAAGGGGATTCTCCGAGCAGAGCTGCGGGCGGGATAAAGCCGAGCCCGGGCATGGAGGCGACGGTGACACCGAAGTCCCGCGGGGCATCCGGGCCGTTCTGCGGGGCCACCGCGCCCCGCTCCGCACCCCGCAGCCGCCGAGCGCTCTCCGTGCCGGGCTTTCCGTGCCGGGCTCCTCGCCCCGCGGCTCCCCCGTCCCGATGCGCACAGAGGCGCCGCCGTTCCCCGCCTGGCCGCCCCCTGACCTGCCCTCCCATCCGCATCCCCATCCCGGGACGGCTCCCCCGGCACACCCCGCTCCCGCCCCGTCACTCACAGCCCTGCCCGCTCCGGTGCTAGCGGCGCTGGGGATCTTCTTCCCGGGCGGTCACTTCTCCAGGCAAATCCCCGACAAAGCTTCCCAGGAAATCTGGCACATGGTCTTGGCAGAAAGCTCAGGCGCTGGGGGAGGTCCCAGGGAGCCCCGCAGGAGCCAGAGTCTAACACGGCGTGCTCAGGAGTGCAGGTGAAGGAGGTCAGCTCTGGAAGAGATGTCTTGGAGGACAAACAAAAGACCCGGGCGGATACAATGAGCAGGGGCAGGGCTGGAAGGCAGAGTCAAGCCGGCAGAAGCGCTGCAGGGCACCTCCAGCGCGTCCCTGGTGCCATTGCCTTGCCAATTGCCTTCCTGCTCTGGCGTGTCCTCAAGCCTTGTCCTGCAGCTGCCCCGGGGAGGACGTGAGGGCTGGAGGGGCCAGGTCACTGCGGTGGGCCAGCAGTGCTCCCCACCCCAGGACAGAGCTGCTCTTTTGGTTCATGCCCACTCACTTTTACTACAGCAACAGACACACAGTTCCCACTGCCCCTGCAAGTGAATGCTTGGATCACACCATGGATTCACGGGCAACTGGCTTTTGTTCTTCAGGGTCTTCGTCTGGGAATGAAGCAATTATCACATCCCAGCGCCTCTGCTCACTGCAATAAATCTCTCACAGAAGAATGGACCTTAGAGGCAGCTGCTCTGGGCTGCTTGGTGACCAGCTGGGAAGCAGCCTGGCACTCATGGACCGATGGCACCGAGTGCCAAAGGCTCACGGAGCAGCGTGGCAGGGCTGGGAGAGGCTCTGATGCTTGCTGCTGTTAGGCCAACACTGGATCTTACTTCCCTCAGTGATGGAGGGAGTAAAGAGTATGAGGCACAGCCCAAGTTGACACCAAAGATCTTCAGAGAAAAAGTGCAAAGTGTTTTTCAACTTACGGTTGGATTGGGTTTCCTCAGAGTTATCACCAGCAAACAGTAAACTATTTTCTTTATGCCCCTGTCTTAGAATTAAACAGCTTTTGTAACAGCACTAAATAGAATTTTCTGGTAGCATTAGAAAGAATCCAGCCCACAGCCTCCAGCATCCCTTCTCTTTTCTGTAGCCATACAAACAAACCATCCTCTGTGCATATGCAGAGAGGTGAAGTTTCCCATGCTCACTGAATGCTGCCCAACTTTCCAACCTCCCTTACACAAGTTCTTTGGATTTAAATTTGAACAAACTTCTGTAATTACACAGTGGACTTTCAAATGCTTTGACTGCCACCAAGGATGGCTCTAGAGGCTCTGGCAAGAACACTTTGCTGGCACTGCAAAGGTCACAGCCAGCAAGTGGAAGCATCTCCTCATCCCTTCGCCTAAAATCACACCTGAAAGGCCCCAGAGAGCTCAGGCTTCTGAGCAAGTCCAGAAAGTGAGGTCCAGCACCTGGCCTGCTGGATGCTTCCTTTGGACCTCTCAGCTCTCTGTGGGATTTCCTGCACATGGGCACTGCCATCTGTTTGCTTCCTGCCACGGCAGCAGAGTCATCACCACCAGTGCTGGTAATCCATCATTGCGTTGGCACTGCTGCCACACAGCCACCATCCCAGCCAGTCAGCTGTCTCCTGGAGGCACGTGCAGATCTGCAGGCAGCCTGCATTCATCCATCTCAAAACAGATTAGAAATAGCAGAGTTCTTAGAGTGAAGAGGGTCCATCCAGTGCAAGAAGACCTTGGCAAGCAGACATACGACCTTGGGATGGCTAGATGCTCAAATCCCAACGTACTTTTAATGCCTGGAAATCTCTCTAACAAGCGCCTGAGCAAAGGGCAAACAGTGCTGTGCAGTTTGGGTGAGGCTGTCACTCCGGGTTAGTTTGTGTTCAAATTGGCTGCAGCTCTGTTCACGTGCAGTCAATTTAAAAAATCAGCTCAGGTGCATTTCCAGAAGCCCTGTGCTTCCCAGGCAGTGCACCCCAATCCGCCACCCTCGAGGCACATCTTTCACACAACCCCTGGAAGAGCTTCCCAGCACGTGGTCTAGCAACATGTTAGTCTTTATAAATCAAATATTTGCCAAGTGGAGTAGAAAGCCATGTGTCTGAGCAAGATGCACTGAAAAATGGAACAAAGCTCTGCGTGTGTCAGATCATCCCTAGGTCGTGTCACACGCCTGTCCCTCCCAGAGTTATCCTTCAAAAGGACATGTCCCTAACACAGCTGTACATCTTATTCCATTCCAGCATTTGGGTTTTTCCCCCCACTTTTTACTGCACAAAGCTGACCCTATCTTTGACCCAGCCTCCTCATGGAGTTTAACATCACCCAAACTTTGTTTGAATTAGATTTGGTTCTGAGCCGAGCCCGGGGTTGCCAAGTGTTGACTTTGGAGGCACGGGTAGAAGAGATGCAGCATCACCTCCTCCCCCAGGACAGGGGCTGTGAAAGTATGTCACAGGCTGCCACATCTCCAGCTATTTTACACTTTCACACATCTGAAAATTTCAAAAGCTGCTGCTTGGTGCTGATGCCTCACACTGATACCAGAGCTGCTCCTGCAGTTCAAAGCTTTCTCAGTGGCCTTATTTATCTGCATATGGATGTTCCTCTCTCTGCTGCTGCAAGGGATGCTTCTGTCGGAGCATTTGAGAGGAACTAAAAGAAGCACAAAGTCTCCAGCCTAATAAACCATCTTTGACTGTTCAACTGCTTATTATTCAGAAAGAAGAGTGAAGCAGTTGCTGCTTCTCTCTTGGCTAATGTCGAGTACTTGAAAAGAGGCTTTTAAATCAGACACTTCCTTCATGAGCACAGAGCGAGCCCAGATGTCTCTCACATGCAGAAGCTAAGGCTCCAAGCTGCTTCTGCAGGGCCAAAATACTTCTGCTTTCCAGTTCCACCAGCAAGGCCTCCCATCAAATGCCATCCACCTTCGCTCATGCAAATGGGTGGTCTGTACCTTCCACAAATAACAGTCTGTAGCAGACTTAAGGCTGAGAACAGACAGTCCACCTCTGAAACAGAAACAGGACTAACAGATTTCTGCAAGTGTTCTCAGCCTGTAGATTGAACACATCCCTGGACCAGACACTTCCACCGTAAACTCCTCTCCTTTTTCTTCCCACATCCCTGAGATTCCCATGTGCAAAGAGAAACGTGAGCTTGCTGTCCCATGAGCTCCAGCTGGCTGAAAGGCTGCTGGCTTTTGCCCTGCAGGGCCTCCAGGTCAGCTCTCCTAAGAGAAGATTCATCAGTACACAGGAAGCAATTAACACTGCATTGCAGTGATCCGGTCACCACTCAGCTTCCCGCTGCTCAGCTGACAGATGTCAGTCCAGGACATCCCACATCTGCCACCCCAAGCGAGCTGTTAACACACGTCAGCCTCACATGGATCAGGAGCAGCAGTGCCTGGAAAAATCTAGACACCTAAGTCTTCTACCTCCTCTGGACAGTCACAGCATCAGCCACACACACATCACCCCAAAGACCGTCTGTAGGTGCCCAACTGGCCGAGGCAGCTGCAGCACTGTGTGCCTTCTGGACTTTGGACTGCAGGTGCAATTTCAGATCTGCAGCTCTGCAGGTGAGGGACACAGAGGACACATGTTCACACTAATTCTTCAGGTTCCCAAACAAGCATCCTTATTCTGCACACTAAAGGTCTGTTGATTTGATTTTATGGCCAGACACCTGCATCTCTGGCAATGCCATTATTTGTCTAGTTCTCTCAATTCCTCTCCTCCTTTCCTTTCAAGTCTGTCACAACAGCGTCGACCAAACTTCCTGATGCTACAGGCTTCACATCAAGAGTCTGGTACATCAGGGATACATCCCTCAGGAAGCCCAGGGGAGAAGGCACAAGTTCACAGGCAGAAAGAGCAACACCTCCCCAAAGGGACAGAGAGACCCAAGCATGAAGGTCTCCAGAGCCTGTCTGAACCTGCTCACCTCCTCACACAGCAAGCCACCCAGTTCACCCCACACTGCTCACCTCACCGTGACCCTGCCAGCAGCAACGTGCCTGCCTCCGGCACACGGGTCCCCTCGATGGCTTGCAAGCATGAAGCTGTGCAAGAGCTCTGCAGTGAGGATCAGGGTCTCCTCACCCTGGTTTGTGGGCTGCTGAGAGTACAGTGTGGGATGAAGCACTGGAGACCCACAGCAGACACTGCTTTGTGGCATAGAGCAATCCTCAGCTCTGTGCCTGGGGACATTGAGCTGACAGCAAGGAAGAGATTTCCCTGATTTACTCTGGTGGCTTTCCTGACATCTGAGTGTTGGCAGAACTCCTGCACCAGCAGAAAATAAAACTTTGAGACTTAGAGACCATATTAGTTTATTCTAAGAACTCTCTCCCCAACAACTGAGCAGTCAACTCTTTCCACTTTCAGTACTGGTCACAAGAGGTGGCTGAGACTGTGTTGCTGCACTGCTTTCAGGGCCTTTGTAGGGTTAAAAATTTAGGAAACTTTTAAATATCCAGAGTGTTGAGTCTGAAGTATTGCCCAGGGCTTAGAACTTGCATTAGCTGGGTAAAAAAAAAAAAAATCTATTCCATGGATGCTGGTGCTTAGTCCTAGTCCTGGCTCAGCAAAGCAAAGTCCCACTGCAGCTTCAGTGCACAGAACCCCCCTTGGTGTTTGTTTCCTGTCACACACCACTGACAGCTACAGGACAGCTCAGCTGAGAAGAAAGTCTTTCCTCCACAACCCCAGGCTTGGATTTCTAAGGCCAACGATTCTATTCTAGAGCTATTTTGCTTTCTAGACTTGCTTGTAGAGTTGGATTTAACCAGGGGTTTTATTTTGCTGGTTTTGTTTCTGAAATGCCCCCAAGTCTCAGCGAGGTTTGTTTCAGCAATCTCGTGCAGACATGCCAGCCTTAATCTCACTCTTCCAGGCCCTTCTTATTGTCTGGGATGAAAGCAGAGCACAGAGCCTCCCCTGCTAATTGCCAGCCCTCTGTTTCCCAGTGACAGGTGTATTGTCTGGAGGAACAGACACAATTGTGTCCCTGCACAGGAGGGCATCAGCTGCTGATGTTAGAGAGCCTTTCAGGGGAGCTTGGGCATGGCTGGTTTAGTGCCATCATTTATAACAGATCTGTGTAGCCTAGAAACTTTTAATAGGGAAAAAAAAACCCCAAACCTGCCCTTATTATTCATCTTTGGTTATTTTTCTCAAGCTCCTAACTACTCCTAAATCTCCCATCCTCCTACTAGCAACACAGGACATGTGGTTCTGATCCCCCTGGAAACACTAAATCTCTCTACTATCCTTCTCCTACAGTTCTCTAATAAATTTGTTTTCAGTTTTGCTTGTCTAACCAAACACCCACCGTGCATCTCCTCGAACCTGTGATCACAGGCAGCACAAAGGCTGCAGACCAGTACCCCACGCAGCCTGTGCTGTCGATCCACACGGGCTCGGACTGACAGACACCCTGCAGAGATGATCTACACCCCCTGGAGACCCCGAGGAACAGCCCCGAGGCAGGGAGCTCGCTTCGGGGGACAGCCACGCTTCCGCAGGTACAAAGAGGGGCTCTGGTGCTCAGATGGAGTGAGGAAAGGCAGGAGCAAGGGAGCTCGTGCGAGATGAGAGGAATAAGCGATATTAGACCCAGATTGCATCTGTCTTTCCCATTTTTCACATTAAAGGGTAAAGCTTTCCATACGTGACTGCTGCACAACAGCAGAGCCCCAGCCAGGACGGCAGCTCCGCGCCACCAGAAACGCGACAGACCATTAAGCAGATGGCCCAAGTTTTCTCTGCAGGAAGCTGGCAGTAGAGAAACCATCCCTTTACTGGATTTAATCACGTCGGTCACAAGACAGGAGGGAGGATCTACAGACAAGCAGCATAAGCAGCTGCACATCAGCTCACCGGGGCACCGCTGCTGAGGAAGAGGAAGCTCGCTGTGCCCGGCAGAGCCACGGGTGCCTCCATAGGGTTGGAGCTGTGTTTTGGTCAGACCAGCACAGGCACCCTCGAGGAGACTTCCCTGTCCTTCTGCTCTCTCCCACACACCAGTATGTGCCTCCAGTAATGCACTGGAGAGCAGCACAGAGACCTCTTCATACCTGAAACCCTCTTCCTTCTCCTCCAGCTTGTGTAGTTTTGCCAGCTTGTTCTGCCAGAACCTAAATAAAGCTGAAAACTTGGTTCCAATGCTACTAACAGAAGGACTTGTGCAATTGTCAACAGAACACCAGAAATGCAGGCACTTCTCCTAAGCAGTACTGACAAGTGACAGACAGTAGCATAATGGCTTCAGCAGCAGAATGCTAGGAAGAAGCATGGGATCAGTGTCGGGCTTTCTGGAGTTTCCAGCCCCACAGCATTTAGCTGAGAGCAAGCAAAGGGCTCCCCATGTAGCTCACGTGTCCCCTCCCCTGGGGACAGGCAGGCTGGTCATACATCCACTGCTCTGCAGCAACTTTCCCCATTCACAAAATGGCTCTTTCAGAAACTCTTGGGAACTTGCTTCACATTTAAGTGCATCATCCCCTTGACTGCTCCCAGATTCAACACCTCTCAGACTCAGGCCACCTCTCTATTTCCTGCAATGAATTTGAACATCTCAAATAATTCTGCTCCTGGAAGCTACAGTTGCACAACAGAAGATCCCTGAGAGATCATGTTCTCGCCCAGCCCGGGCAAGCACTTCCTCAGTTAATTTTGTTTTAGCCACAGGTTGGTAAAGTTTTAGTCTATCTAGTTCTGATCTTGTCAGAATTGTATTTAAATTCTTCTGACAGATTCTTGGCCTGCAGTTGGTTAACAGATCGTTGTTGAGGCAAGATGTTTGAAATTAGAGTGGCTCTGAACAGGAGAGACACATGGTGCATTTATTCTCCAGTTCAGTGATTCTCTCTCTGCCTGGCTCCACTCCGAGCACAAGTTCACCCTGGGACATTACAGGAGTTGCTGGTTAGTTTGGGAACTAGTGAGTGTTTGTGGGAACACGCACGAGGTGCAGCCACGACAGGCTCAGGTGCAACTGCAGCAGTGCTTTCAGCTTCTGGGCAACTGGCACTGCCTCTGGCCAGCTCCAGCAGAAACCAGTCCCATGCAGGGCTGGGTGGTGCAGGGCCTCAGTCCATCCTCCCCAGAGCTCTGCAGACAGACACTGAGCTAAGGGCCATCAGATACAAGTGGCACTCACAGCACAAGGAAGCAGTTCTTGGGTTTCTCTCCTTGACTGTCACTTCATGTACCTGCACTGGGGGAATTTGTCACCTTTCATTTTGAACAGGTGTAGGCACCAGTCCCATGGCTACAAGCTACTGGGCTACACAATCCCACCAGTGCTGTCCTGGGATACCCACTGGCTTTCACCCACCAGTGCCACAGGCTTCACTGGTGCCCTGCAGCACACTTGAGACTGCCTCAGTTGGGCTGACTGTGGCTTCCAGGGTTGTCTGGCTGGCCTTTGGAAACCTTCAAACAGGTTTAGGTGTCCAGTAATTCCATCAGTGTTGGAACAAAGGAAGCCTTCTGCCCATCACTGGATCCTGTTACATAAACCCACTCTTGTCTTTACAGGATTGAACCCTCAGCTGCCCAGACTTCACTTTTCACAGCTCCCTTATTCTAGAGAGCAAAACTCTGCCTGATGATCTACACTTGTTACCCTGGAGAAACAGCATGGGTGTCTTTCACACTGCAAGAGCAAGTCTCAGAGATCTGAAGGTTTTTAAAATGTCTTTTTAAATAAGGTCCAAGAGCTGAAGATGTCATTTGGCACTGGTGCAGAGAGCAGGGAAACCAGGCAGGGTATAAATGCAGACAACAAAATACCTGGAGTTTACTCACAGTGTGCACACCACACCTGTGCTGCACAGACCCAGGCCTCAGCCCGAGCATCCACCTGTTGACAAAAAACACTGACACTTGTGGGTGCCAAATCAGCTTTCCAAAATGTACCCAGATTGCTATTTCACTGCCCTGTAGGATGATAAACCTGGACTGCAGCTTTGTTAAGGCTGGAAACAGACTTCAGGACTGCTTAAAGAAACCCCAAACAAACCCCTAAAGAGAGAAGTTTGCATTTCTCAGGTTCCAGCACAGTCCAAACTGCCCAGTGAAGTACATAGCCCTGCATTTTCAAAGAGGGTATTTCAGACAGTACAAAGATGACCTTCCTCATGCTCAACAGAAACAGCTGAACAGACCATTTGCTGTGTCAGACCATGCAGGAACTCTTTTAGATGTTATCCAGAACCTTCAAAGATCATTGAAATTTACACTCTTTCACCCAACCTTCTTACACTTTCAGACTTACTGCGGTGTGAAGCAGTCGGTGGAGGATGTTCAGAAGAGATCTTATCCTGAAGACCATCAGCTGGACCCACAGAAATGGAACTGGAAATAGGCATCCTGTGAAGTCGAGAGAAACAAGCGTTTGCCTGCATCTCAGCCAGCAATAGGTGGAGCTCGTGGTGCACTCAGCGGCTGGGAGAGGGGAGGAGATGGTACCTGCACATCTGCAGGAGAGCCAGCCCCGTACCTGGGAGGATAGGAAAAGACACTATATTACCAGAAGGTAAAACAATAATTGTAGGACATCTGCTTAGTTGTCAAGGACCAAGAGGGAAATAAAGCTGTTGTCCCCTCTAGCTAAAACCTGCTGTTTCTTTTTTCCCCAGACTCCCAACCACCAACTGCTCTACAGTTTGTATGCCAATCCAATTTTGACGCCTGTAATTCACCCCAGAGACTGTTTATTTTAACTTTATCAAGTGAAGAGATAAACAACTGTGTTAGAATAAAAAAAAGAGCATCTGGCAGAAGGATATTCTTTCAGCTTCCCAGCCTAACTAGTGTACAAGAAAATGGGATTTTAGTTACTCAAGGGTCTAAAGAAGGGAGAGGGAGAAGAGTGCAGATTCTTGGAGTGCTTCTCTTGAAGATGGTCTTTGATGGTGTGTTGGAATAAAAGCTCTCAGTACATTGTGCTCCACATCAAGAGAGGCAGCTCAGCCTCCCCTGAACCCTATGGGACACAGCAGCAGTGACTCCACACACAGTACACTGCATGCTGTGGCTGAGGCCAAAAAAGGGACCTCTGGAACTCCACCAGCTCAGTCACACATCACCAGAGCCTGTGTGGGATGGAGCACCACAGCCTCCCAACAGCCCCCAGCAATGGGGCACCACAGCCTCCCAACAGCCCCAGAAACCAGCAGGCACATGGGAACAGACACTGCTCCTCATCCCAGAGCACAGACATCACCCAGGAGCTTTGCCTGCACACCTCATTTTTCTTTTCACTCACCCAAGTGACACACAGCTGGAGAACATTGATTTTACATGACCAGGAGGGTGCTGCAGACACAGAGATTGGGTCTGGACACACATAACCCTAGCTTCATTTTTAGGCCCTCTACTAACAGTGCTCTGTCCAGAGGGAGGCTGCAGGATGTCTGACTCCCTTCTGATGGAAGGGCTGTCACAGATGGCTCCTCCCAGCACCTCCTCCTCCTGTCCCAGCACCACCTGTCCCCAGGGACAGCACCCTTGGGAGTGACACAGGAAGACACCCAGAGCTCCCTTCAGACAAGAGACCAACCTGCTACTTACATTTTTGTGAGACCATCCATCTTCCAGAGCAACATATTATTCAGATTAAATGCTTGGTACAAATAACTTTTTTTAAATTTTTTTTTAATCAAGTTTTTTTTTAATTCATGCACATATTTTTTTTTTTTTTTTCATGCACCTGGAAAGCAAATTGGAATGTGGTGAACTTTGGAAAAATCTTGTTATATGCCTGTCTTGCTTTAAAATTGTTGAATCCTTTAAGTTGAAAAAAAAAAAAAAAGACCTTTCAGCTCATGGAGCCCAGCAGTGCCAGGGCACCACTGACCCCTGTCCCTCAGCACCATAGCTTGGAAACCCCTCCAGGGGTCACGGGGACTGCACCCCTGCCCTGGGCAGCCTGGGACAGCCCTGCAGGGGAAGAAATTGTTCCTCAGCTCCAACTTCAACCTCCCCCGGTCCAACTTAAGGCAAATCCCTCTTGCTCCTTGGGAGCAGAGCCCGAACCCCGTGGCTGCAGCCTCCTGCCAGGAGCGGTCAGAGCCAGAAGGTCTCTCCTGAGCCTCCTTCTCTCCAGGCTCAACCAGCCCAGGTCCCTCAGCCGCTCCTCCCCACACTCCTGCTCCAGACCCCCTCCTCAGGCCACCAAGAGCCCCAAGGGCAGAACCAGCGCCAGGCTCCCGCACGGGGGAAGGATCCCGCAACCCCAGGACAGCAACCGCAGCGGGCTAGGCAGCCAGAAACGCCCGGCCGCCCGTGCCTGCCCGCCGCCATTTCACGGGCTGCGGGAGGGGCGAGTCCGGTCCCGCCCAGCCCCGCCCCCGCAAAGCCCCGCCCCGCCCCCCGCCGAGCCCCGCCCCCCGCCGAGCCCCGCACAGCCCCGCCCCGCTGCTCCGGAAGTGTTCGGCGTGCGGCGCGGAGCTGCGGGAGCGCTGAGATGGCGGCGGTGTCGGTGCTCCAGGCGCCCAACGGCGGCTTCAGCTTCGACAACTGCGCTCGGTGAGCGGCTGGAGCGGGGCGTGGGGGCCGTGGCCGGGGGGGGTCCGTCCGCCCGCGGGGGTCCTGCCGCCCGGAGCCGCCCCCCGGCCTCACGCCCCGCGCTGTGTTGCAGGAACTCCCTCCTGGAGGCCGAGCTCGGGCAGAAGGGCCAGCGGCTGCCCGCCGCCCGCAAGACCGGCACCACCATCGCCGGCGTCGTCTACAAGGTGAGGCGGGGGCCGGGCGCGACCCTCCGGCGCTTGGCGGTGATGGGTGGCCGGGCCCGGGCCGCTCTCGGGGCGGGACTGCGGGCACTCCGGGGCCGGGGAGAGGCCGCTCGCTGGTCCCGGCTGGCGGAGGTGTCGCGGTGCTGAGTCATCCTCGGCTTTCCCATCCCTGCTGCTCGGCCTGGGCGGCTCCAGCGGCAGCCCACGAGCTGCCCCGGCCTCCCAGCCGTCCCAGGAAGGGCCCTTTTGGAGATGGAGGCTTTGGGAAACATCTTCTCCTTCCTTAGGATGGCATCGTCCTCGGAGCAGATACGAGAGCGACTGAGGGAATGGTTGTTGCTGACAAGAACTGCTCAAAAATCCACTTCATTTCCCCTAACATCTAGTAAGTATTAAAGCTGGTGATAGTATTACAGCAGTGGTAATAACGCTGGGATTTTTGGCCCTGTCCTTTGCTAACAGCAAATCTCAAAGTGTTCTTTTAAATGAAAATTTATTAGCAAGGCTGGGGCATTTTTGATGTTTCATTTATATTTAAATAGACTATCTTGGTTCATCCTCTGGAAATACTGACTGTAGGAGAGCTTGGATTTCCTCCCTAAGGGAGCTTATACTTGTTGGATAAAGCATGAAGTTATTTCTCTTGCTGTTCTCTCCCTACCTCACTCGTGCTGTTTTTCAGTTGCTGTGGTGCAGGAACAGCTGCAGATACTGATATGACCACTCAGCTGATTTCTTCCAATCTGGAGCTCCATTCCCTGTCCACTGGACGCCTCCCCAGGGTTGTCACAGCCAACCGAATGCTGAAGCAGATGCTGTTCAGGTATCTGGGTGGGTTCCTGGTTAACAGTGCTGCCTCCCAAGCTTTTGAGTGGGGGTGGAAGAGTGATGGAGTCTGGGTTTTGGAGAGCTGATGCTGCAGCTGCACTGGGTTGCTGGTGTTTACACAGTAGGAATAGAAGGGAACTGAAGAAATACTTCAGTGAATTTGTTAACCTCTGGCTCCCAGATGGTTCAGGTCTTTCCCTTATGGACCTGGAGTGACATTGGGAAAACTCAAATGCTTGTGTTGTGGTAGAAGGAACTGCAGCTTCTTGTGGCCTCTCAGCTTCTGGTGTCAACCTTCCTCCTAGGTACCAAGGCTACATTGGTGCTGCCCTGGTTCTGGGGGGAGTGGATGTGACAGGACCTCACCTCTACAGCATCTATCCCCACGGCTCAACTGACAAACTGCCCTATGTCACCATGGGTAAGTGATGCTCCTGGGGGCTCAGGCAGCTGCCTGGGAAGGGGGTGGATGTTTTAAATTAAAATATTATTTAAAGGGCTTTGACTTAAATTTTGCTGTTTCTCGGGAGCTGTACTGAACTGTTCAGACTTCCAAAATAAAGCTGTGCCTGTGTCTGCAAAGCAGTTGCTCTGTTTTCTAGTACTTGAAAAAACATGGACTTTTATCCTATTTAAATCTGAGCTGCCAAAAAAAGCAGGTATTGGGAAGGTTGCTGCATGCTTTCCCCAGTGCATCCTAAGGCAGGAGAAGTGTGGGATTCCCAAAAACTTCCTGTAAAAAAACTCTGTTTGAAACTTGATTTGCACATAGTCCTGACTCCTGGTTCAGCTGGAGTCTTGCTCAGGGAATTCCATTCTGCCTGAAGTTCTTCTGTAGCTTCACTAGGAGTAATTCTCCCTTGGGACCATTGTGTTGCAGTGCTTCTTGACAAGGAGCAGCTACATTTTATTCAGGGAGGTACAGCAGGAATTTGAGCTACAGGTACATGGAGATCTGTGTACAGCTGGGGCAGTTCCAAACTGGGGGTTGTGATGCTGGAAGCAGAAACCCCAGACTTTAGCATGCTTTGGGTATTGCCCTGTCTGGACCAATTGCCAGAGCAGTTTGTGATGCACTGGAAAATACACTCTTGGTAAATATTTCCTTATTTGCTGTTTTTTCAACTGTAAACAAGAAAGTGGGATAATATGGAAATAAATCCTTTGTGATCTCAGAATGCAAATCCCAGAGGCTTTTCTGGAGCATCTTGTCTCATGTAAAAAGCAGAAATGCTGCTGCAGTACTTCCCAGTGGTACAGGAGGAGGTGAGGAGCACCCATGGGAGAGAATTCAACTGGAACTCCTTGGCTGCTTTGCATTAGTGGTAATTTCAGGTTGTGAAAGTGGCTTTTAAGCACATGCCCTTTTGCTTGTCATCTGCTGAACAGCCCAGTTAGAGGCCTCTTGTGAGTATACCCAGGGAGACTGTGTTACTGACTGCACAATCTTCATCTCCCATCCTGATTCAGTTGTTACTCCTCCTACTCCTCTAGCTCTGCTCTGTCACATTCTCTCCATCAAATTATTTATTTAGGTGTCTTGTTCTGTTTCTCATTTTTAAGGGATGCTTAGAGAGTCCCAGGGGTAAGACTCCTGAAGCAATAAGCTCTAATAAACTTTGTGACTGGCAGGAGAGCCTTGGTGATGACTCCATCCTCCTGCCCCCGTGAGAAGGGCAGTAACCCACAGCATCAAAGGGAAGGACACACCTTGAAATACAGAACCTGCCCAGTTTCTGGCTAAGGGACCATTGTCAATAGTTTTAGTTCTGTGTTCTTTAAGTGATCTACAGGCACTGATGCAGGAATAAAGGCTGACATACCTGGTCAGGCAGCAGGGATAGATAATAAAGGCTGACATACCTGGTGAGAGGCAGCAGGGTGTGGAGAGTGTGAGCTGGGTGGGCTGATGGGCACCTGCAGCCCTGGTGCTGGGCCCGTAGGTGGTGCCATTGCCTCGGGAACTGCGGGTTACTTGGCCATGTGGTGTCATTGTTTAGCCTTTGATAGCTAGAAAAAAAACCGACAGAAATAAGTGGCTGTTGCAATTGCCTCGTCCCCAGCCTTGCAGTGAGGGGTGAAACTGTTCCTGTCTCTGCACTGCTTGTTGGTGGCCTGAAGAAAGTCACACACTGTGTATACATGGCCACTTTGTGCCTGTGCTTTAAAAGCCTCAAAATGGGGCATTTCTGAAAATCCCACCCCCTCTTTTCCTCCCACAAAGAAGAAAAGTAGCAAAAGAAGTTCAAACAAGCAGAGTATCAACAGATTAAGCTCCTTGTAGCTGAAACTTTGCTGTCAGCTGTGCCAGGTCTGTCTGGTGACTGCATTTTAGAGTGGGCCATGCTGCACCCAAAGCCCTGCTCAGCATAAATATCCTTTACCTGTCTACACCTGATACTTTCTCCAGTCACTAGGGTATATTTTAGGGAAAAGATCAGTTTGTGCACATAAAGGAAAGGTGGAACTGAGAGACAAAAAAACTACTAGAGATAGATGTTGGAATTTGTATTTTGGTCTTACTTGGACTAATCTATTTTTTTTCCAAGTGTTCTAAGAGCATTTTATTAAATCAGGGTGGGGTTTTTTAGGCCTGTTAATTTATGGAAATTTGGTGTTAAATAGGAAGAGTGTTGGGGTTTTTCCTTGGTTTAGTGTGGAGTGTGCTTGTGGATGGACAGAGCAGAGTCTTCCCTTACAAGGGAGATTTAAGATACTCAGTGCTTACTCAGGAGTGAAAACATCAAATTAAACTGTTTATGCTGACAAAGGACAAAATTGGATTTCAGCAAACGATGCAGGATCTGATTGCTTGGCTTGTCTGGGAAAGCTGCTGGCCAAGACTCATAATGAAATGCATGCATAAAATTAAAGCACTTGAAGCCTGTAGTTCAGCTTTTGGAAACAGTGAGTATGTTCCAGGGGTCTCTGGTGGCTCAGGCTGGTCCCCTGGCACTGCTGTTGCTCCATATTCATAAATCAGCCCTCCATGCCTGCCTTGGCAGTGTCCTGCAGAGCCAGCACTGCTGCTGCTGGACCAGCCCCGGGGCTGAGGACCATCCCGATGGACGGGCCATCGAGGTGCTGGGAACAGCAGCACGTGGAATAACAATGAGTGCCTGGGAGGGAACGCCCTGCCAGGAGCCCTGGCACTGATGGATTAGGGGCTGCTCCCTGTTGCTCTCCAGCCTCAGTGTGGCAGGCTGAGGCACCAAGCAGGTCCTTGGGTGATGAAAATGGACTCTGCTTAGTGAGAAGAAGTTGTCTTCAGTGAATTTCTGCTGAAAAGATCCAGTTCCTCTCTTGGAAAAGCTAAGGCAGAACTGTTGGCTGGATTTTTATACCTATCAATAATTACCTTTCACCTCCAGCAACAGCCAAGTGGTAAAGAGCAGGTGGGGTTTTTAAGGTGAGCTCATTACACTTGAGTCCAGAAGTAGATATTTCTTAATAACTTTGTTGTGGAAACATAAGAAATGACCAGTGTTCAACAAAGAAAACTGCTGCTTCTGCTTTGGGTTTGTGTTGCTCAGGTCTCAAAGTGAAGTTACCCACCTAAGATAAATACCTGGCTCGGTGTTACTGAGCTCAGCTACAGCTCTCTTTTAATGACACATTATCTCAGCTCTCCTGAATGGCTCAATAGGTTTGAGGTTGAACTGCTGCATGTTAACAATGCTGGAATTTCCACCGTAGTGACTGAAGTCAGTTGCTGTGTGGATGAGGTGGGAGCATCTATCCCTAATTAATGGCTGGTGTTTTGCAGTGTTTGGATTTTATCTTTCTACAGACATTATGTTTGGGAATTAAGTTTGTTTCCAAGCAAAGGCAAAGCATGCTTGTTAAAAATGAGTTATAGGTGGGCACTGAGTGCATGGACAAGGGAGCAGCTGTTTCCCCACACACCAAGCAGCTCTCCACACCCTCAGGATCCAAATTCTCTGCTTTTGCGAGTGCTGCAGTTAGGAAACCATGCTTGCAGTGTGCTGGAGTGCCCAGGCTTTGCTGCCAGCTCTCCTGTGTGGCTGGCACCAGCCAGCTGGACTGCTTGGAGCACTGTGAGGTCGTCTGGATGTGTGTGGGACTGGACAGGTGGGTGAAGTTCACAGCCCTGGGTTCAGCATTGTTGTGGGGCTGGGAACTGAGAGGGCCCCAGTCCCCCCAGCAGCACAGACTGGGGGCTCAGGGGTCTCTTGGCTCCTCTGCTGCAAGAGAGGACTGCACATCACTAGTGTGTTTCCAAACAGCTCCTGTGGCTGTTGTCAAACAGCAGGTGATTTGTTTAGCTGGAGAAGCTCAGAGTGTGCCTCTGTGTTCCTAAAAACTTGGTGTTTGCATCTGGTGCAAGTTAAGAGTAAGGAATTTTCATTGTGCTATTTAAGATTACAAAAATCTGTTCTTTCAGAGAATACTTGGCTGGGCTGCCAGAGATTTGCTGAGGTGCTTTTTGAAAATGCAAGCTTAGAAAGCTGAGGAGTTGTAAGAGGCAGAGAGGAGAAACAAATGAGTTTACTCAGTTTCTCCAGCTTTACTTCCTGATCCTGAGCCTCCTCGGGATTTTGGCTTTCAGATGGAAATGTCTCCATTTAGCCCCTACCATTCTGTGTAGGTTTAATTAAGACTTAACTCCTTAAAACCCCCTGCATTACAGAGCTGTCTGCATTTACTTAAAGTCCATATTAGCTTTTGTTTTTATTTGCATCTTGGTAACTTACAGTGCATGGGTTCTTGGCCATAGGCTTTTTTTTTCCTTGGCTCAGTAGCTATGTAGCAGTTTCTGTCAGATGCCACCTTTTATACTTCTATTCTTGTACATTTTTTAGTCTTTATGCTCTAATTTTTTTCAAAGAACCCCTATCCAAGGGTGAGGTTGTTTTCTCATTTTGAAGCTTCCCATTCTGCCTGGGGTAGGCTTTTAATGTAATAAGAATGTGGCTGTAGTTTCAGACTTTGTCTCTTCCCTCACCATTAAAAATATTCCTGTGTCATTCCTGAAGAAGAATTATGCTATGGTTCAAGTCCTGTATTTGTTTTGGAACACACCTTATTCTGACCTTGTTTGAAGGATCAGTAAAATGCCTTTTATTTGTGCTTTGTTCTGATAGCAGCTGTTTGTATCAGCAGTTCATTTCAGCTATTAGTTGCTTGAAAATCTTCTATATTCCCAGTTCCAGCATTTAAAAAATGGAGTGGTGTGTTGCTCCGAGGTGTAAATGAATAGTCATTGCCTGTAATACAAGTACACACTTGCAGTGTCCTACTGCTTTTAGATGTGATGTATTTGGTACTGTAAAGGTAATGATCCTCAACCACAGCAATATCCTGTAACAGGAGTATCTGTCACATTCGTTGGGATTACCATGTTCATTGATTTGTGTCTGTAAATCTGCTGCTTCTACCCTTTAAATTTGATCTATAATTGGACCTCCTTAAATGGTTCAGATAAGGTAGTCTGTATTTTCTCAACAGTGTCACTGTCAGCTTCTCCTTTTTCATTATACATTCAGCAGACTTGATAAAATCAGCAGGACACCTCATTTGAAACTGTTTAATCGCTGCCTTTTTCCCTCACTAAACCATTGAGGTGGTCAAGCGATAGACACAAATCATCTTAAAGAGGAGAGATGGCTTTCCCTGTGACCCAGCTAAACAGATAGCACTATGCAAAACAAGTTAAAAAGTCATAAATGCCAAAAAAATCTTCTAATTGGAGTAAAAAATTGCAGGTAACTTTATTCACTCCCCAAAAGTAGTGCAGTCTGAAATATGGCTGTGGCAGCAGACAGCTCTGCGGGGGACTCTGAACAAAGGGAGCTCCCAGCTCCAGGCACTGCCAGGGTGCTCTGCCTGCCAGCTTGGAGAGCACGTGGGTATCAGCTCCAGGTACAGCCCTTGGGCTGCTCCGTGGCCAAGCTCACCCCTCACATGTGCCCTTCAGGAGAGGCAGCAGTGGCCTCGTGTTTTGTGTCTGTCCTTCTGGCTGTTCAGCTGCTAGTGCCCAGTGGGAAGATGCCAGCACAGTCACCATCAGCTGTCTGAAGCAGAGATGGGCAACAAGCCCACCTCTGCCAGTGCTGCTGTCCTCACCTCTGCACAGAGGGCAGCTCCTTGGGGTGATGCAGTCACCCCCAGTGCCTGGGGTGAGGTGACAGCCACTGCAGGGTGGGCAGGCACAGAGAGGGACGGGAGCAATGGAGGGAGTGCCAGTTGTGCTGGTTGTTTCCACATCTGTTCCAAGAATGCTGCTGGGACAGCCCACCAGGGTCTGTGCTCACTGGCTATAAATTCAGGATCAAATTAGGTGCTGGACTTACAGAGGGGGGCACTTCAGAGTTTACAGTAAGCTAAAGTAGACAGCACTCTGGCTTTTGCTGCTGATTTTTTTATCTTTTTCCTTAAATACTGTATCTAAAACTGGCTAAATTAACGTCCTAATTTTGTTCCTGTAGGTTCTGGATCATTAGCAGCTATGGCAGTATTTGAAGATAAATACAAACCTGATATGGAGGTAAGAAAATTCTTTTCCTTAAACCTCAGGGTTTTTTTCCCCTCGATAATCCTCACGATTGTAAGAATTTAAGATTTTAAGCTTTAAAAAAGTTAAATCTGCACTAGGTGGAAGGTTTAAAAGCATTCAGTGTACAAATGCTAGTTGACTGGAGGAATTCACAGGCCTTGCACAGTCAGTGCTGCTGCTTCTCCATCCCTGGCTCAGTCTTGGAAAGAGAATGGATGATTGGTGAAGGACAGAAAAGGGTTCAAGTGCTACATGAAACCAGTTGGATTTCTGGTTGAGCTGCAATTCTGGTTTTAATAGCTACTTAAATCTTCTGCTAATCAGCTTTTATAAGGTTGTGGGTTGTTTGTGATTTGCTGATGATCTTGATAAACCTTGGAAAAGGGTTGCTCATTACAGAGAACCATTCAGGAGAGCTGAAGGCTGGAGTGTTGTGATTAAGATCAGAGTAAACTATTCAGTTACTTGTGTGTTATCTGTAGTATTTCCATACACTTAGCAGGCACTGACCATGGGCTAAGCTGAGCAGTGGAAAATCCAGTTATCTGCAGACAACTGATGGAAATAAACCCAAAATAATTAATGAGCTTTCTGTAACTGCATTCTGTAAAATGCCTTGGTAATGTCAAGCCCTCTTTTAAACCATACAAATCTCTTCAGACTTTCTGTGAATGCTCCTTCTCATTCCAATTGATTGGTAATTTCAGAGTAAAGAAAAAAAAAAAAAGAGAATTGAACACAAAATTGAAAATGGAACCCGTTAGAAACGACTCTAACACTTAACATTGCAATTGTTCCAGCCTAAAATGCATCTCTAACAAACCTCACAGCTGTTCAGTATTGCTGAATAACGTGGGAAAGGAAAAAAAAGTTGATTTACTTCAGAAGAGGTCTTCAGATGTCCCTCACCTCTGTAATGCAGCTGCTGTGGGTCTCTTCCTCCCCTTCAGACACACTCTTTTTCAGCTGCTGGTCCTGTCGTCCACTGAGCTCCTCTCTAAAGTAGATGAATTAAAATCTAAAGTTACATCTCCTGATGGAGCCTCCCCCAGCCCTGGAGCCTGAGCTACCCCTGGCAATGGGCAGAGATCCCTGGAATCAGCAGCCACAGCACAACAGGCCTCTCCCAGAGACACAAATGTCAGACAGCCCGAGCTATGAAACTAGAATTTCCATCATTTCCCAGTTAGTTTTCAAGCTTGTGTTTTAAGTCGTTCTTTGTGCAAGAGCAACCAAAAAAGGCACCAAAAACTGGTAAACCTCCAACTTTCTCCTATTTAGAAAGGTCATCCTAATTAAATTGTCTTCATACACAACCATAAATGGCAGCAGATCTTCCCTGTTACAACATGCATCCAGAAATGCAGCCCACCAGTTTGTGAGAGAGATGTTTGGATCTCAGAGACTTGCACACACCTTAACCCTTTGTTTTTGCCAGTCTCATAACAATGTATAATTGTAATCACTAAACCAGCAAAGTTTCAGGTGAAAAGGCTCAAGTCTATTCTTATTCTGCTATGCATTCCAGCTGAAAATATTTACCTGCTAAGTCATGTGGGTTGATTGGGTTTTTTCTTTCCTTTTTTTTTCCCCCAGTAAATTAATGAAACAAGAAATGCTATTTCTATTGGAATTAAAACAAATTAAAGTACACTATGTGTATTTTACATAAAATTTGCTCTGAAATGGCCATGATGACACATTTAAAATTCCTAGAGATTAATTTAAGCAAGCGGGCAGAGGATTAATATTTCTCTGTCAAGATCAATAGTGCTTTCTTTGCACTAATTGTCAGAATATCTTGCTAGGGCTACTGGAGGGTAGTGGTGTGCTTCAAGACCATCACATCACAGAAAAATGATTCAAAGGCAAACTGTCCTGCACCCTCTGGTATCGACTTGCAAATTAGCATCTGGAATGTAATTAAACAAGCTTAATGAAAGTAGCAGCTGAATACTACTGGAAAAGACAATCAGCTTTTTTGCCTCTGATATATATTCTGTACTATTGAAGCTGATCACCAAACGCATCGTGTGAGCACAGTTAAAAAAAATTAGCATTTATTTGAAGAATAGGAACTGTTTTTCATTCTGTTATGCTTTTGGCATGCACTGGTGTCCCAGGAGAGCCGTGCCACAGCAGATAGTGCACAATATTTATAAATCCATGACAGGCAATAATAGCAACTTGAAAAATTCTTTTGCTAGAATTTCAAGTTGAGAGCTGCCAAAAGCTGAGAGGATCAAATCTGCAGTGGCAGCTGCTGTGCCCTACAGTTAGAATCATAGACTTTGAAGATGCTCAACTTAAAAAAAAATAAAAAAATAAAATAAAAATAAAAAAATAAAGAAGACTGCAGGCTTAGCCAATTTTTGCAGGTTTCTAGAGTCCTGGCTCTCTGCCTTTTGAAGATGAGTTGCTGAAGCTTCTACCACTGCCTGAGGCATGCTAACACCAGCAGGATGTGTTTTTTTCCAGAGACTTGGTGTGTCTTCAGATTGAAGCAGCACATGCTTTATCAATGCCAACTGTGCTGGTCCTTTGCCTGGCTGCAGTGCTGGGAGATGCTCTTTACCCACCATCCTTCAGAGGCAGGCTGAGATGGATGGTGACGTACCCAAGTGCCACTTGTGCAGGCTGATTTATGGAGGCATGTTTCATTATGAAGCAAGTGCTGGCCTCTAGAGGAACCATTATAGATTGCTGAAGATGTGAACACTTTCAGCCCCCAAGGCCTGTAGATGCTTCAAAAATGTAATGCCAAGCACCTAACTACCGGGGAACAATATTAATCTGTCATGTGGGCAGCTATAGATCTACCTTAAAAAACATAAGTGGAAGAACAGCACATCTAATAGAGTGTTTTGAGCTTAGATCTTTCATTGCAGCCCATTTTTCTTTTGATAGAGTAGCCACATGCTTCTGAAACCTTACAGTCAGATTTTGCAAATGCATTTGTGCCTTCTGGTGTCAAACAATAGCAGTGGAATACTCTGAGTCACTGGATGTGACACCAGCAGGAGCTGGGGAGAAGGTGTCTGCAGTGCTAAATGCTGGAATTCTGGGGTTATCTCTGCTGGGGTGCTTGAATTTCTAGGTAGATTGGGGGGTGTTACATGTTTTCTTCTGCTGTTTGACTTGTGTCTTTTGAAAAGCAGAAGCTTTTTGTCTGTGGAAGGATTACCTGATGTACCACGAGGCCATGCTGTAGCCTTCTGAGAAGAACTTTGTATGTAAGAGAGGGAACAGGCTGTAACTTCCTAGCTTTTCTGTGTGCCATCAAAACAGGTTAAATAGAAAGAGGCTCCAAAAGGAAGAGAAGCAGTAGAAACTACAGAAAACAGAACTACTGCAGGGAACAGGAAGGAAATCTTTGTGTGATGAGTTCAGGGGCATGGAGTAGGTGGAAAAAAAATGGAAGGAGGTAGCCTGGCAGGTATTAGTGGTTACATCTAAAGTGGAGCACCCCAAAAATGTGAGATTAGTCACTGTCTAAGCGTGCAGGAAATCAAGAGGTAAAGCAAAGATTCTCTGGAGGGGTGAGAACAGATTACAAAGGAAGAGGGGCCTTTTCTGGGTGTATTTTCCTCTGAGTGTAGCCACTTACCCCCTGCAGCAGCTGTGCTGTCCAGAAACCCACAGCTCCTGCCAGGTGTCCGTGCTCCGCCCGCTGGACGGGTTTGCTTTCGTGGTCACTGCAGGGATTGCTTCTGGAAGCTGCTTTGGCTTTGACAGATGTGGGCTGGGGAGCAGATCTTGGGAGCAGTTCATCTGGGGGTGGGCAGTCCTCTGCAGAAGGAGAAGTGACGAGCAGATGAGTTGAAGAGTTGCAGCTGTCAGAGTAGCTGTGCTCCCAAAGAAATTCCAGGAGGAAAGGGCTGGAGGTTGCAAAATGTGTATATTTGGGCTCTTCTGGTCCAGTCTTGTTTCTGGCTTTGCTGCTGATTCCCGAGGTACTTTTGAGCAGCCCCATCTCTCCAGTGTGAAGCAGCTGATGCCTTCCTCTGACACTCCCAGTACCATCTCTGCTGTGTCAGTCTGAATGCACCTTCCCCTGCATGCCTCACTGCAGCAAAAATACAGCAGCTGTAGTACAAAATATTATGCAAACATGTCACTTTCTTCCGTTTATAAACAGCTGACATACAGATCATTCAAATGTTCCTGCATTTCCTACTGTCCCTCTATAGGGTGGGATTATTTTTGTTAACTACTGACACTAATACCGAGCGACTTCTGGCAACTGTCAGAGCTCTCTAATCTTCAACACTGGTTGTCTCATCACTCTTATTTAGCCTGCATCTGTGTGATTCCAGGCTGAGGAGCAGTGACAAGCTGCGTGTGAGCTCCGTGTTCATTAGTGAGGGGGATCCAGATGCCTTGTCCCAGGCTCAGGTGTGGGGCTGGGTGATCCCGGGGCCAGCTGGCACCCGCTGGCACCCGCAGCTTCAGTGGCTCTGGGGGAAGGTGGCCACTTGCTGGGAGGTTTGGCTCCTGAACTCAGACAGCAGACAATAGAGATCAAGCCAGACTATCAGAGTTAAGCTGGAGAGCCTGCCTGAGATACTTGAACCCCTGTTGGTGTCAAACATGGAGATTAAGGAAATGGGGGGAGGAAAAAAAAAAAATCTGGCTCCGTGAGCAAAAATAAGTAGTTGGTATTTGTGTGCTCTGTGTGGCTGTTGGTTTCATTACCCAGTGACAGCAACTGAGGCTGTTAGTGGCATTTCTTCACTGCCTGTTCTGACAGAGCTCCTGGCAATACAGATTCCACGCTTCCCTTACATACCTGCATTATTGTCTCCTGCAGAGCCTGGAGTTTCCACGGGCCAGCATCAGCTCTGGGTGCAGTCACCCAGAAAATAAAAGACTCATGATGCTGTGATTCAGTTTTTAGATTATATTAATAATTACAGTAACCTGGCTGCTGCTTGACATGTTGGACAGTTGGGCTGATCTTACCTTCTTCCGTAGAACTGTGTGCCTTGGACTGATGTCCTGTGAGGAGCTAATGGTAACTAGGACTAGGAGGCTGATTTAACATGTGCTGGTTAGAGGTGCTCTGGTGTGGCTGGGCTGCTGCAGAGGAGCTCTGAGGGTTCTGAGAGGGTGGGAGGATGCTGACAGCGTCGGTCTGAGGGACCAGGGATGGCACCTTCTTCCAGCTTGCTGTTTACAGG